>LBNU01017301.1:46215-57676 GCA_014162995.1 Artemisia annua
GTTCCAAATTCATATGTGGCTAAATGATCTGAAACAAAACTACCAGATACCTTTGGCCACATAACGATCGATTGTGTGGCAATAGAGTCCTTATGGTCACACAGTCAAAACGTTCATGTGTGACTAATTAGTAAATGTTGTCAATTTTCGTACCTTCAGCCACACAAATATGTCAATGTGTGGCCGTTCCATTTCGCCCATGTGTGACCAAATCCCATTTTTGTACTAGTGGAAGACAAATGTCATAATCGCAGAGACAATCAGTGTTTTAACTCGTTCTTTCGGTGTATTATTCCAACTACGTGGGGGAAGAGATGTAAGAAACAGTTTCTGATGACAAAAGACGTACACAAATGATTGTGTGTGTACATCGGGCTTTTGAGCTTCATATAATGAGACTGATTGCATCATTTCAACTACTTAGGGGGAAGTGGTCTCTGGATACTTTTTGGTACACATTGCTTCAGCCTTCAGCAGGAAGAAAGATGAGAAGAACTATTCAAGCGTGAGATGATACGTTGTTGATCTATCAAAGCTTCACAGTGAGAAGGCTCAAGTTCAGACGACTATTCAGGAGCCTCAAAAGCTTTGGTGGAGAAGGTTTAAGAGATGTTGACCACTGACTTCTACAACGTGCAGACCGATATACTCTTTTCGGGATTGATGTCAACATCTTCTTAAACTAAATAATATCCTTTGTATATATATTAACCCTAAAAGAAAATAGAAAAATATAAAACCTATAAAAACCATAAAAATCAAAAAATTAGAAAATACCAAAAATAGTTTTTTAAGGCATGTCTTCTGGTATCGATAACATTTACGGTCCTAGAAATGTCATTCAATAATGACACGGGTCTTTAAATGAAATTCGAACAGAAGTTCAAAAATTTTTCAAAACATGCCTAAATGGCTTACAGTCTTTTCAGGCTGTAACCCGTGCTTAAAAAATATGGCTTGCTATTACTTCAGATAGCAACCCGCTTTTCAATATGGGGAAAACACGTCGCCAAAAATACGGTTGTTCCTCGCAAAGGGTGCCATTCATCCGAGCGTGAATTACTTTATACTCGTGCACCCTCGGAATGATGTACGCTTCAGTGCGTCATTTCTTGTATAAGAAGAGAAATCTTCTTTTTATCGTCAAATACTTTCTATTCTATGATTTTTCAAGAAAGTATTTGTGCAAAACTTGGTGGTACCATGAAATTTTGTTTGAAAATCAATCTGGACTTAAATTTTCATAAAATTTATCACTCAATCAATGACAAAAATTTATCTTAATTTTAACATGGGTCATTGATTAAGGGGGAGAGTGATTTAAAACTTTTATGTATCATCAAAATTCACTTTGTACATAACACAATGATCTGAAATGTGATGGTTATGTGTCAATGCATGTATTTTTCATGAGTTTCTCGTTAAACTCCAAATAATTCAAAAACTCATCTTTTCCGACACATAACCATCCCCCTCATAAATTGAGGGGGAGCTCAAAGATGTTCCTTCTATCAGACAAGTTTACACCTGACCACATTCTTTTCCCAAAAAGCTTTGTAACTTATTTAAATGAATTGAGATCTAAAATCTCAAAAGGTTTGAAATCTTTTATTAGGGGAGAGAATGTGATTTAAATAAGAAATCTGATAAAATGTGATCTTTTGGACTCAATATTAGGCTCCCTCATATGTGCTAAACTCTTTCGAATATCGATGCACATATTAAGGGGGAGCAAAAGACGTTTGTGGAAAAATACCAAAGACCGACCATTTACTTTAATGCACGGAGTTATAAGGATGGTTAAGGTTAGGTATGAGTTCCCATGATCCACCAGAACCGGAAGGATCTTCCCAGGGACAATCCTTTAGATAGATTAGAAGTCCTTAGGAATGATTGAAAAAAGGAGAAAAGTGAGAAAGGGAAGAGTGCCGACTGAGATAGAGCTAGGACTGGAACAAACCCAATAAGGTTCTAGTGATGAAGTCTCGGTAAGCACTGAAGGGGTTGAAGAATTAAAAAGAAACCAAATTAGAAAGGGTGAAAAGAAATAGCCCTCCATTTATTCAACCTGAGGGAAGAAATCGGGTTCAACTCATATGCTACTGGTGGTTACTAAGGTAACACCGGTATTGAAGACAAGACGTCATGGACCCAGTGACGCACTGCACTAAACTTCCTAACCACTCAAGTTCTCTCAAAAGAGCTTGTTTCATTCTCACGGGGAACCCTGTGCAATGTATCGACCGCTCATTGCGAGCCATGTTGGTACCTAAACAGTAGACGCCTCCCCAGTCTCCAGGAGCGGATCAAAATGCACAATTGAGTCTAGAGCCAAGAGATCATCCATTAATCTCATTAGGACACACATCCAATATGCTTACTGTTTCATACACCGTGGAAAGTAAGAAATATATTAAGAGTCCTACGCATTATCCTTGTGGTATTGCCATAACATCTGAGTGATATTCAATTATTCACAATGACAATGGAAATCCTTCTAGAGCGAACATCACACAAGCTCTTGGTAGGTGACATGTGAGACCCTGCAAGGATCAAGCTTGTGACAACTGGAAAGCAACGATGGTGTGATTCACAAATGAATCAAAATTGTTCCAGGGAATGAATTGACGAATACTTTTGAAAAACCTTCGATGTGTTCAACATTGATTTTCTAGCACATCGACTGCGCACAAATTTTCAAACAAAAGTATTTCTAATTGAAATATGATCCTGCTCACAAAACGGTCGTCGTGTTACAAAAATTCTTTATCAAATAATAGGCGACTATTTTTTCTCGTAAAATGATTTCTCATCAATCAGTGAATCTCAATTCACTGATTCACTCACTCCGTGTTGTCTACTTTGAGACGCTCCGGTTTGAGAACGGCTAGAACAGCTGCGAAACCCTGTCAAGGAGATTCTTCGGAATTCTACCTGATCACAAGCAGTAGAAATAATGATCAACGGGGTACCGTGGTTCTTGCAACCCTATTCGACGAGAGTGAACAAAGACACTTTCGTTTTATTGCTAACTGTTTTATGCAGGAACCAATGGCGGTTGCAGTTGATGGTCGATGAGGCATCGTGGATACAGCAGATCAAAAGATGTCAATTCATAGCCGCATGCTCACAATGCCAACTCATTCTCTATGAAGATCACGAATGATAAGGGACTCACAACAATGCTTCCGCAACTCTGATACAAAGTCTCTTAAAATAGAAGAATGTGAGCATGCCGGCCCAAAAGTCACAACATCACATGGCGGCGATACAACAAAGGATGAGCTTGGAGATTTACGGTGGCTGATGATCTCAAAGAAAGCTCAAAGATCATTCATACCAAAGGAACATCAAATCACAAGTTCACTGCTTGAAGTACAAAGTGTGCTGAACATGAAGAATCAACTCTACGATCTACAAGATCAAAAGAATGCTAGAAGACAAAGATCTCAAATTTCAAAGGTGACCTCGTTAGGGGGAGATTGTTAGGAATACAAATATTCCTATTAAAGACTCGGTCACCACAAGAATGTAATAGCATTGAAATAGCTCGTAGACTTAGTTATTATTATTAGTATTAGTATAGTTATCGTAGTAGTTAGTATATTAATAGTTTATTAGTATGTAAATAGTATTCGTGGAGTGAGTCGGGTCTTTACCCACTGTACTCGCTCTACAGCCTGTTTCATGAGGCACTATACTTGTAAGTGTATATATACCCTTTCCCACACAAGGGAAGGGTTGGTTGTTTCTAATAATACACACACACATAGTGTGTTTTCTCTCACTAGGAACTCCCCTCTCTCTCTAACTCTAACAATGGTTACCATGTTCTTCCACAATCCAAGACCTCCCAAATCACAATAATCAACATATATTACGATCCTACAATTTACAACCACCATCAAAAGAGAACAAGTTTTACAAAAACTTAACCTTCATTAAGATGGACACATACAACATCTTCATACTGCCTTGCCTTTCCCTTTGGCTTTGCCTTCCCTTTGCCTTTGCCTTTTGCATTTGCCTTGCCTTTTGCCTTTGACTTGCCTTTGCCTTTGCTGCCTTCACCAATATCCTGGTCAATTTTACGTTTCTTTGCTGATGTAATTAGGATACTTTGCTCAACATGGACAGGCAGAGCTAGGCCAGGATTGTTAGCTGGGACAGGCTCAGTAGGTGATTTATCAATTTATAGTATATATATTCTCCAAGGAATTGCTAAAGAAATAAGCAAAACCCGAGGTCGTAGTCCGTGTGAAGGTGTGAATGGAAAATCGATTTCCGGATCGCAAAACGCGTAGTGAAAAGTGATAAAAGTGAGATATATGGAATTACACTAAATAAAAGCAAATAAATCACAAATAAAAAGGTAAACATAAATGAGGCACTCGTAAGCTAAAAGCGTAAAAACAAAATAAGAAACGTAAAATAAACGTAACGTAACAACTAAAAACGTAAAATTAAGGCAAAACTAATCCTAAGGGTGCAATTTAAATTTTTCTAAGCTAAAAATAATAATAAAAGATTTTTAGAAAAAGAAAATTATTATTTTTGTCTTTTTATTTTTATTTAGGAATTAAAAACTATTTATGAATTTAGATTTAATTAAAGAAAATTAAACTAATTATGAAGTAAAAGATTTACTCTACTAATATAATTTTGAAAAATCTTACTCAACTAAAAACTAATTTTAAAAATAAAAAAGAAAATTGTTTTTGTCTTTTTGTGATTTATTTTGAAATTAAAAAGGATTTAAAATTCTAAAAACTATTTAAAAATGAAAAAAGAAATAGAAAATGATTAAAATAAATTATGAAATAAATCTGGAAAATTAAAAATATTACTTAAAAACTAGGAAAAATAAAATCTACTGAAATCAGATCCTAAATAAGCAGATTGGGACAAATAAGCACTTATGAATAAGTAGGGGTGAGCAAACAAAACCGAAAAAACCGAAACCGAACCGAAAACCGAAAAAACCGACCGAAACTAAAAACCGATGGTTCGGTTTTTAATTTTTCAAAAACCGAAATATACGGTTCGGTTTCGATTTTTGTCCAAAAACCGAACCGTAAAAACCGAACCGAACTGATTTTATTATATAATAATATATAATTAATATAATATGAATAAATAACTAAATAAATCAAACTTATAAATTCATATTCATTTTATGGGTAGATTTATAATATATTTATCTTAACGTTTATGTTTATATGTGTGTTTGTCTTGTCCTATGTTTATATCAATAAATATACAACGATGATCATACTACGTGTATGTTCATTTTGCATGTGTGTGTCTCATCTATATGTGTGAAATTATAGAATTATGAAATAAACATTATTATGCTTACATTGAAAAAAAATGTAAATTAGAATAAGCAATTTTCTATGTAATACAAGTTTGTTGGTATAAATTTGCCATACCCAAATATAAACGGTTAAAAACCGAAAAAACCGAAAAACCAAACCGAAACCGATGATAAACCGAAAAAACCGAACCGCCAAAAACCGAACGGTTTCGGTTTTGGGTTTTATAAAAACCGAACATTTCGGTTCGGTTTCGGTTTTTTCCAAAAACCGACCCAAACCGAACCGTGCACACCCGTACTTAATAAGCAAATAAGCACCAAATTAATCCAACAGCTCAGGAACAGTGAAATGTACTAGTGCAAGCTTAAATCAACTAGAATCAAAAAGCCACACTCACAGAATAAGCACAAATAAGCAATTAAGCACTGGAAATAGCAATCAACTTAAACAGAAATGGGACATATTAGATAGATAAAATAAGCTACCTAAATAAGCTCTAATGGGGAACCCAAAATCAGATTCCTACACACAGCTAGCTAGACTAACTTTTGCCCCAAAAATCTTTCTAAAAGTTCCACTAGATAGCTCAATAAAAGCTTGTGAAGTTGGCTAGAAAACTGAGTAGCAGGGGAGCTATTCAGCAGACAAGCAACTTGGAGCTTATGAAAAAGTGATTAAAAGAGATTCCAAATGAAATCTTCCTATTGAGACTTAGAAACTACCCACCAGAAATGACAAATTCACAATCCAATCTTAATTTCAACAACTAATAAAACTTATGGATTAGATTAAAATTCAGTGCACTTGGAGCAATTTGACTTTTTGATTTTATAACTAAGTTGACAAAATTGAACTTATACTGGTCCTAGGTTATTTAATATGTAATTTTAAGCTAATATGGATCTAAATTAAGCTATATTATCTAGATATGCAACTAATGTATGATTGTGCTACTCTAAAAAGTGCAACAGTTAATAGTTAAACTATTTAAGAAGCAACTTTGACTTTTTATGTAATAACCTACAGATTTTATGAACCTATAAGCCTAATATGACCCTAAGTATGATGTCTAAACAACTTATACTCACTGAAACACAACCAATCTCAGTTAACCACCTTATTCCAAACACTCTTTAACTAACTGTCAACCCTATTAAGTGCAGATTTAAGCCATCAAACACACAACCAATGATCCCAATAGGTGCAACAACAGTATTAGAAGCAAATTCAATAATGAATTCCAACAAACAACAAGCAGAACACAGAGTCACAGATCTAAGTAATACTGAGGATATATGAAACAGTAATGATCTCTCAGTATGCAAACAAAGATGAAATGATGCAATATACTATAATAAGCTACCAAATGACTAAATAACACAAATAAAACAGTAAACAACCTATAAACTCAGATATATACTATTAAACTCTAATTATGAAATAATAAGCTAATAAATGGAAAATGGAAACTCACTGAACCAACAAGGCCTCACAAGGAGGTTATACTCCAAAGAAGCCTATCTCTGATAGGCCTTAAGCTTCTGAACACCACCAATGAACACCAAATGGTCACCAATACACCTCTGAATTAAACTTGAGCCTCACAGTTGACTTTGTTGACTTTTTTGTGTTTTTTAGGAAAATGATTTTCAATGGTTTAAAAACTATTAACTACTATAAAACTTATATAAAACCTGATTTAAGTAAATTTTAGGCTAACTAAACAATATTTTTTTTTATTATTCTTGTTTTTCTGATTTTTTTTGGATTTTTAGATATGATAAACAACTATATTATTTAAAAGCTTAAGTGAACTTAAAATGATTTACAGAAACTATTGAGACATTAATAAAGCTAATTAAAAACTTTATAAACTAATTGAGATTAATAGCTAAATAGAAGAGAACAAATTATAAAAGTAAAAATTATCTTTCATTAACCAAAGTTGAAAATTACAAAAGGAATTTGAAATTACAACTCAGAAAACAATTTAGCAGAGTAACATTACATAAAACCTACACAAGCTAATGAGGTGAGGAGGGGGTTTTTATAGGAATGAAGGGAGGAAGTTGAGGATGCTTCTAGCCTTCCACGTCACTGATCCAGGTGAATTTGTGTTTCTTTGATACCCTTTTTAGCCCTTAGATCAACGTGGTCTCCAATCCATGTATTTCAAACCCTTGGATTAAATTTTGTGATGTGATGTATCCTGCGTGTTCTTCTCTATTGGTCCACGTGTTCCTTAACCTTTTCCTGACATTATCTGACATCTTCTAGAAGCTCAATCATTGGGTAATTGTTGGTTAATCAGGTTAATTTTAGGTGAGGTAATTTCTAGGGTTCGTGTAATAGTAGTTTTTCTAGGTAACTAGGGGATTTTGGGGGCGGGAGTAATTTTGGGTTTATTTATTATTGTTTGATCGGAATTTAGTGTGGGTTTGACTTGGGTTTATGGTGTGGGCCGGGTAAGATTATTTGGAGTGTTGGGCTGAAAGGGTTATTATGTTGGTGGACTAGGATAAGGATTTTGGTTTTGGGTTTATTATAGAACCATATTTTGTGAATTAAGGATAAAAATTAACAAGGACCAAATATGTACAATCTGAAATTCCAGGGACCTATGCTGTCATTTTCTCATAATGTGATCCAAGGGTCATTGTTGTTAACTTTTGATTCTTCAAGGGCTTTTGTTGTCATTTCTTCAAAATATTCATCAAAGGGCCAAAGTTGACAACTTCTGAAAGATGTGGGACCAATATTGCCAATTCTTCAAACTTTGCTCCAAGGGTAATTTCTGACATTCTTTGATTCTTTAAGGACTATTCTTGACAATTTGAGCTTAAATCCTTCCCCGGCTTCGGTTTTTGACACTTTCCATTCTCGTGCTCGTTTTTGTCAGTTTTCTTTGATTTTATGTCCATATATGAAATATCCGTACCTGCACGTTCACAAACAAAAACACAATATATTTGGCATTTATGGTTTGTTTTTGGTCGTTTTGGTCTTAATATAGTAAAGAAAAGGTGTATGAATAAGCATTCACCAAAATCCCCCAGACTAAGGTATTGCCGTGTCCTCACGCAATGTGATCAATTCACGCTTTTGAGATAAATAATTTCATATCCCTTTTTACTAACTTTGGAAAGTAGCAAAACGTTCAAAGATAAACATTGTCCTCAATGTTTCAAAGGTAAGGGTAATCCTAACAAAAATCTAGGCCGTTTATTAACTATGCCAAAGATAACGTTAGTTGATAAGATTAGGATATTTTGGATTTCCCATAAAAGCAACGATGAATGAAACTCGAGTAGAGAAAACAACGAGCACGAGAGTCTTCATAAATTGGGGTAAATCTTGGATATACACAAATAACCACGAAACACACGAAATGGAAGAGGTCGCCCCTCCTCACGTCATTTATTAGAAAATAGAAAAGAAAAAGATAGATGGATAAGCATGGGTTGCCTCCCACGAAGCGCTTTGTTTTTAATTACCGAGTCACGTAGCTTGACTCGATCCCCGAATTCAATTGTCCTTGGGGAAAGTTTGGAGATCCGGGACAACCATGGGTAGTATATCCCCTCCGAAGTAATGTTTGAGACGATGACCATTCACTTTAAATTGGGACCATCGGGTTGAGCTAACTCGACGGTGCCATAAGGAAAAATATGGGTAACGGTGAATGGTCCTGACCAACGGGTTTTTAGTTTGCCCGAGAAAATCTTCAATCGAGAATTAAAAAGAAGCACTCGGTCTCCTATATTGAAATCACGATTCTTAATCTTATCATCATGAATCCTCTTTGTTTTCTCTTTGTAGATTAAAGAATTCTCATAAGCTTGATCACGCAATTCAACCAATACATTCAATTGTATTTTACGATGATCACCCGCGGTTTTGAGATCAAAATTAGCATGTTTCAAGGCCCAGTAGGCCTTATGCTCTAATTCAATGGGCAAGTGACAAGCCTTTCCATACACCAACTTATAAGGAGTACACCCGATGGGGGTTTTGTAAGCAGTGCGGAAAGCCCATAATGCATCATCTAACTTATCGGCCCATGAAGCACGGTTTTCTCCTACGGTCCTCTCTAAGATACGTTTCAAACCACGATTGGAAACCTCAACTTGACCGCTCGTTTGCGGGTGATACGCGGTAGAAAGACGATGGGTAACTCCATACTTAAGCATGACTTTGGCAAATTGATCGTTCCAAAAATGAGTACCGCAATCACTTATAATAGCACGAGGAGTTCCAAATCGGGAAAATAGACTTTTCAAAAACTTAACCACAACTCGGGTGTCATTGGTGGGCAGCACCTTTGCTTCAACCCATTTCGACAAGTAATCGACTGCCACGAGTATATACTTATTCCCTCGAGAAGACGGGAATGGTCCCATAAAATCAATACCCCAAACGTCAAAGATTTCACAAACTTGAATCGCATTTTGAGGCATCTCATCCTTTTGTGAAATTTTTCCTTGACGTTGGCAAGAGTCACACGACTTCACCAAGTCTTGTGCATCACGGTATATCGTCGGCCAATAGAAGCCGGAATCGAAAACTTTCTTAGCGGTGTAATTGGCACCATGATGTCCCCCCGTGGGTCCATTGTGGCATGCCATAAGAATCTCATCGGCTTCCTTGCCGTGAACGCACCGCCTAATCACTTGGTCCGCACAAACTCTAAACAAATAGGGGTCGTCCCAATAATAGTGCTTAACGTCTTTAAAGAATTTCTTTTTCTATTGGGACGACATCCCTTTCCTTATGAAATTCCCCGCATGGTAATTTGCAAAGTTGGCAAACCATGGGGTACTAGAACATGTGAAAAACTCCCAAGTGTCTCGAGAGGAAATGATTCATTGATTTCCTTTTTCTCAAGAACACTTTGATAGGGATTCTCAAGTCTAGACAAATAGTCGGCGGCTAGGTTCTCCACTCCTTTCTTGTCTCGAATTTCGACATTGAATTCTTGAAGAAGGAGAACCCACCGCATTAATCTCGGTTTAGCATCTTGTTTATTCATAAGGTATTTTAAAGCTGAATGGTCCGTATACACTATGCATTTTTTCAAAAGAAGGTAAGGTCGAAACTTTTCGAAGGCATAAATGACGGCTAACATCTCTTTTTCAGTAGTCGTATAATGATATTGAGCGTCGGTCATGGTCATACTTGCATAGTGTATCGGTTGAAAATATTTGGTCTTACGTTGCCCCAAGACTGCCCCGATCGCATAATCGCTAGCATCGCACATAAGCTCAAAAGGCAAGTCCCAATCGGGGGCAACTAGAATCGGAGCTTCCGTCAATTTCTTCTTAAGTAACTCAAACGCTTCAACACACTCATTAGAGAAGACGAACGGAGCATCTTTTTCAAGCAAATGGGTCAGAGGTCGGGCAATCTTAGAAAAATCTTGAATGAAACGTCTATAAAAACCGGCATGACCTAGAAAACTTTGAATTCCTTGAACGGTGGTGGGATGAGATAGCTTTGCGATCACATCGACTTTAGCTCTATCGACCTCAATCCCGGCTTTGGAAATCTTATGGCCAAGAACAATGCCCTCTTTAACCATGAAATGGCACTTTTCCCAATTGAGAACCAAATTGGTGCCTTCACATCGTTTTAGCATTTTCTCTAAATGGGCAAGGCAAGCGGTAAACGAATTTCCATAAGCCAAAAAATCATCCATGAATACTTCCATAATCTTTTCGATCATATCTTGGAAAATGGCCGTCATACACCTTTGGAACGTGCCTGGAGCATTACATAAGCCAAAAGGCATACGTCGATAAGCAAACGTCCCATAAGGGCAAGTAAACGTGGTCTTTTCTTGATCCTGAGGATCGATCAGAATCTGAAAGTAACCGAAAAAGCCATCAAGAAAACAATAGAACTCATTTCCCGTTAGACGTTCTAGCATTTGGTCCATAAAAGGAAGTGGGAAATGGTCTTTTCGGGTTGCATCATTAAGCTTACGATAGTCGATACAAACTCTCCATACCATAAAAAGACGTGGGAATTAGCTCATTATCTTCATTTGTCACTACGGTCATTCCACCTTTCTTCGGAACACAATGGACCGGGCTAACCCATGAGCTATCGGAAATGGGGTAAATCATCCCGGCGTCGAGGAGTTT
>LBNU01017302.1:0-27221 GCA_014162995.1 Artemisia annua
ATAAAAATACAAAAAGAATCATCCCTCACCCTTAGACCTAGATTAGAGTAGCCTTTAGCCTAACGAACACTATTACCTGCGAGAGAACGATCAATCCCCCGGTACTTGCCACTACACTATACTACATCGGTCAGGTACACTGCCTGGTGGGGATTGCAAGCTTCTCGAGATCCCTCGAGAGGTAAAACGTAGTGCGTGTTGCAATCCACGCGCATCAGTAGAATATTTGGTTTCTACAAGGAATGCTTGCAACTAGGTCCGGAATATAAGACTAAACCCGAGGATGACCTAGAAACCGTGACCAACGATGGAATCACGTAATAGAGTGACTTTGAGTCTAGCTACAAGACTCGTTAATAAAAAAAAAGCGCTTCTTGGGAGGCAACGCAAGCTTTATTTGTTTTGTGTGATTGTTTATTTGAATTTATTTGTTTCCGTACGTATGTTTTATTTTTATCTCTAATAATTCATGTCTCAAATTAAATTATGAAAATGCTTTATTTTATTTTTAACTTCGTCTTAACTACATATAAAGGTATTTTGCAAAATATAAGTGTAAGGGAAATATAAATTTGTTTATAAGAACGAATTGGACATGAATTGTAGCGATATAAAATGAACATACATATTAGTATTTGTTTGAGTCAAATGCTTGTATCGAGTCATAATGAAATTTTGCAGGATTCCAAGAATTAAGGTAATTGTTTTTCCAGAAATTTTCCGGAAACTAAACATAAGAATTCTGTCAGATCAATTCTGACGACATAAGCCTTTAAAAGCTGACAGCGTGTCAGGTACTGATTCCAGAAAAAGTTTTTAAAATTTAGTTTTTCTGTCGGATTATAAAAATTGCCGCATCTTTAATTCCAGGAATCTGCAAAACTTTCATTCCACAAGCATTATATCCTTATATAGATTTTGCCGCCGATTTTTCGCAAGGTTTGCCTAGATTGTTTTCTCAGGTTTAACAGGCTACATTGGACAAGAAGATGAACATGGAATCAAGTTCATGACATCAAGCTTTTGGCGTCGCCCTGATCTTGAAGCTTTTACATCATCTTGGAAGAAGATCTAACCATGTTACCACATGATCCACATCAAATGAATCAAGGGAGTATTTGTTTCATTCTTTCATTTTCTCTACTTTTACATCTTTTATGTGAACATTGGGGATAATGTTCGGTTTAAGTGTAAGGGGGTAAATGAAGACACCTTAGAAAATGCAATTACGCTTGATTTTTGTTTTATTTAATGGTAGATGTGTAATAAAACTGAGAGAAATCTTTTTTAGGGCAATTTTAGCACCAAATTTAAATTTTTTTACAACATATAGGAGTGAAACTTTAGGCATAATAAGAGTCTCATGGATAGGAGTTGTATTACTAGCACAAAAACCGTACCACTCAAAAATTTCCACCCCAAATATGTGAGGTTCATCCCTAGAATTGGTAGGAAAGCATTCATTTTTGGTGCTTGTGTGTGTTGACATAAATAATCATAAAAACGTTATTTATATTTTTCGATATCTCTACATTTTGACGATCACAAAATGTAAAATCATTAAACGTAAGATTACTACGTAAACAAGTATTAAGCTAGTTTATATCATTATATCCAACTTAATCACTTAAGGTATGAATAAACAAGTGCTTAATACATCTCATGATCAAAGGGGTATTTAATTAATTACTACAAAGTTTATTTAATTATATAAATATATTATATATTTTTGAAAAACAATTTTGGTAATAAAGAAAAATGTTTTGATCATACTAAATATATGAATTCAAATTTTTAACAAAAATCAGTTAGTTTTTCACCAAATAAACTTTCCCCACTAAAGACAAAATAATCTGGCCGTTAAAGCTGGGCGGCCCCCTTAATTATAAGGGGCGGCCCCCTTAATTTTAAGGGGGCCGACCACAATTAAGGGGACCGGCCACGCTCCTGTGTCAGAAAATGTCAGAATTTTTCTCCTATAAATACCACCTTAATTCTGGTATTTTTCCTCACCTTTTACACGAAAATTTTCAGATCTAAATCTCTCTAAACATCTTCCAAAACCCTTTGATCATTAGATTGTTAATCCTTGTTTCAAGTGATTCAATCCCTTCACATCCACCATCATCCAAAGTGCAAAAGAAGAATACTCCTTCAACAAACAAAGCTCAAGAAGTATTGTAGTATAGTTGTGTATATTGTGTACATTACTTGTAAAGTTGTGTTGTGCTTGTAATAAGTAGTTTAGGAGAAGTAGAAGTTGTGTTGGGAGAAGAAGTTGTGTAAGTAGTGAAGTTGTGAAGAAGTAGTGACGAAGTCGTGGTGTGCTCAAGTTGTGAAGAAGTTGTGATGTGTTGTGAGATTGGTTCTAGCTAGGATTAGAACCCGACATCTAGCTTTGTGTCGTTAAGCCGGTGTAAGCGAAAGTTGTGTAAGGTTTCTCCGCCACAAGGGAGTTTCTTGACATAGTGAAGAAAACTCTCGAGTAGGTGACTCGGGGAGTGGAGTAGGAACAAGGAAGGTGACCTTGTAGCCGAACCACTATAAATCCTTGTGTTGTGGTTTGATCTTTCTAACTCTTTTCATTTCATTACTTAATTACTTACACTATATTAGTTTAGTTAGTTAGTAATATATATAAATTTGTTCATATAGTGCAAGTCTTGAATTCACATAAACTAGAATCGAAGTTTTTAAAACAAACTTGTTTTTCACAAATTTTAAAACGGACGTAAAACTATTCAACCCCCCCTTCTAGTTTTCCACAGTGTGTGTACCGGTAGTTTATAGATTCTAGCACTTACGTTAGTGACCATCCCAAATCCACAAGTGAGACTACATTCGTGTAGTTAGATTTACTACATGATAAGAGGCATTAGGATAACCCGTGTTTTACACCCGTATTATAATTACATTGGCTGCATTGGTCAAGTAATTTTCCCACACCTTAGCGTTGCACTCATTTTTTAGTACACGATACCCCTAGTACACCCCTCAGAACCTATCTTTTCGTTTCTAACTTTAAGCATCTTACTTAAAGGAAGAATTTGTTTACAATCCACCCCAAATGTACACCCAATTCGCCTTAGCCTACCTTGTATGCACTCATCTTTAGTGCATTATTGTGACAACATTTGTTTAAACCCTTAGTTAATTGTCTTATTGATTACATTGTTGCTAAGTCGAGTCATATCCTTATACATATTGTTTTGGGACGATTGGGACTCATGGGTAAAGTACTAATATAATGGAGTAATGGGGAAGAAGTCAATTATTACCCCCACATGTGCGTTAATATTTTAAAGTACTCCAAGTTTTTCAATTATCTTAATTCGAGTCATTAGAATAGTTTATTGTAAAGTATGTTGATAAGTGCTCAAACACTCATCATTTTTGGTAAAATCTGAACTGCAAAACATACAAAAACACTCAGAAATGCATCAAAATACTGAAAATATTTCAAAATTGTGTTTTATATGTTTTAGATGCAAAATGAGTAACAACAAATGAAAAACGAACAAAGTTTGCATAATTGGCAGTTTCAGTCCCCCAACTTTCAAAAATTGGCAAAACTAGTCCCTGGAATTTAAAAATGTGGAGTTTTATCATTCAAGGTCCCTGAAATATTTAAGTTGTCAAAATTGGTCCTTGAATGAATTTTTGGGTAAATGGCAGAAAAGGTCCCTCCACTTTTGAAAAATTACAAAAATGTTCCCTGGGTATTTATTTTTGGAAAATTCACATTTATGGTCCTTGGGTTATTGAAGCTTGGAAAGTTTGATCCTTATGGTATCTTTGGAAAAGTTTCATTTTCAGTCCCTAAAGTTTCAGATTATTACACTATGGTCCTTGTGCTTTTAACTTAAACCAAATGGACCCTTTACTTATTATTTACCCAACATATAAAACCCAAAACACACCCCAAGCCCATTCCCCTTTATTATAAACCCTGGCCCATCTCCACCATAAACCCAAAACTAACCCCCCCGTTTATTAAACCCCGGTCAAACTCACCCCTAACCTCCTTTTCCCTCCCACCATTAACAACCTTAAAACCAGGGAGATTTGTCCTCCCCACATGGCTCCCTTCCACCTTTCTTGTTCCCTCAATACACCCCACCATAAATACTTTCACCTGTACACCTCACCAAACCAACCCAACTGGCTTATACTACTTTTCCCGCCAAAATGGAATGGACGGCGAAGATAAAAAAATAACTCATCCAATGGCTAGGAAAAAAAGTGGGAAAGAGAAAGAAAGCTTCTGGGATCTTTATAAGTGAAGAAGAAAGAGAAGTGAAAGAAGATAGTGCAGAATTAGGAGTAGTGTAACGTAGGTAGTTTAATTTTCTTTCTAGTTGTATTTCTTTGTTTCAAAAGCTTGTACTCAGTTTACTTAATGCAATTAAATCTTTCTTGAACCTTTAATTATAGCCTGGTTTATTCAAATTCAGATTTGACAATTTCAAGTGAATTTGACAAATTCACTTGAAACTTGTTAATTTTTATTGTTTCATGTTCCTTTAAGCTCTCATAAGCTCACTTAAAAGTTTTCTTAAGTTTCTAAAAGCTTTGCAATCAGTTTAGATCATATTCTCAAAAATCACAAAAATAGCTCAAAAATAGGCATTAAATTCAGAAATCAGTGAAGAAGGTGATTCAGGTTTGAAGCATGTTCATTATGGATTTCTATGGGTTTAGTAGCTTATTTGGAAGCTGTTAGGTTGGTTCACAGTCCTTGGTTCCTTTTTCTCAGTCTTATCACTTTTGTAAGCTACTTTCTTAACTTTTGGCATTTACTATATTTCAGCTTGTATGTTGCTTACTTTTGTTCCTTTATTTTTATTTGGAATGGTTATGATGAAGTCATGCTTAGTTTGTATGATTTGTTCATTAGTTACCTTTGCTCTGATTTTTCATGTTCAACTGCCATATATAACATAATAGGGATTCTCAGTGGTTAGTTGTTGTTATTGGTACTTTTATGCTCAAACCAGTTTATTACGTCCTAATTTAACCATTTGTATCAATTTCAAGGTCTTAATCAGTAGTTTGCATGGAAATTCACATTTTCATTTTCTTAAAGGGGTGTTTGGTTATGTTGTCTAATCTGTGTTAGAAGTTGATTGGGGTGTTGTTCTTGTTTGATGTACATCACAATAGGTCATTATAACTCAGTTAAACAATTAAAACCATTACTCACTAGAATGAAAGTCAAAATCACAGTGGATTTCATATTGTTGGCTCACTGTTAAGGTTTTAGTGTTCATTTTCTTCATAATAGCTCATTAATTGTTGTTTTAGCTTAAAATCAACTTAATATATTATAAAATAGCATAATTAGTAAGTACTGATCATTAGAATTTGGTAAAAGTCAACTAGGTTAAGTTTCATAAAAGTCAAAAATTTCTAGTAAAAAGTTTTTGAATAAACTTTGGAATTTTCTATAGGGTTTAATATTAGGATTTAGCTTGTGTGCTTGTAGGGTATTATAATTTTGTTGCTAATCTTTATCAGAGTATTTTTGTTTAATTTTTATTTTGCTTTTAAACTGCTTATTTGTTTGCTTCTTTTAAGTACTTTTTTCTAAAATCTCCCCTTCACCAGGGAACAGACCCAACTTCATAAGCTTGTATCCAGTTAATCTGTGGACCCCACCCCATGGTTTTTGTTTTTTTAGAAAGCCAACAAGCTAGTCTTGTGGGCTCAGGGTTTATTTTCTAGTTCCTAGCTTATTTAGTAGGGCTGCAATCCCCTTTAACTTTGTCCCATTCCACCCCTATGTTGAGTCATCGGCATAAACAACCCAACTTGATTCCCTCTCCCAAAGCTTATTAGTGGGATTCAGCTTGTGTACTCTAGCTTTTTGAAAAGCTCTTATACCTAACTTTCCAGTTCCAAGCTTCCCTTGGGCTTTTGAGCTTATTAGTAGGGCTTAATCAAGCCTGCTAATTGGCCTTAAGGCCTTTTTGGTTAACAGTTGGATTTGGATTTGCTTAATCCTACTTCTAGCTTATTCAGTGCCTTTGTCCTGTCATTTCAACTTATTCCTAGTATATCTAACTTGTTCTTAGCTTATTCCAACCTCTTTGTTCAGTTTGTAGCTTTCTACATAGCTTTTTCAAGTTCCAAAAGCCTTTTAAGCTTATTTTGTTTATCTGTGGTGATCAATAAGCTTCACAGAGCTTATTTTTAAGTTTTATAAAGTTTGTCTTTTTTAAAGTTGTTCATTTTTCAGTTTTTAGTGTGTTTGTAAAGAGAAAAATCAAAAATAAAATAGTTTGCAAAAAGGGGCAGTGGTGAGATTCGAACCCTGGTCTTCTTGTTCAAACCTCAAACAGAGTCCAAGCACCATCTGCCCTAGTGTATTATTAGTTTTCATTATTTATTTATATAGTATTATTAGTCCTAATAAGCTTATTTAGCTTATAAGCTGATTTCCAGCTTATTTAATAAGCTTGTCACCTTTTTTATATTTTTCCTAGCTTAATTATTTTACTTAGTATTTTTATAAAAAGTTTTAGATTTATTACTGTTCATTTATTGTTTCTTATAATTTAAATTAGTTTAATTAGTTAATAAATAGTTTTTAACTAATAATAATTAAATAAATAGTGTAATAAATATTTTTCTTTTTACAATAATTTTCTTATGTCATTAGGATTGTAAAAATATAATTTTCACTTCCGTAGGATTTTTAATTCTCAAAACTCGCGTTTTATTTTGTACATTAACGTAATTTTAATTTAACTTTCGCGTTTTTTAGATTTTAAATGTTTTTAGGTAATTTGCTTTCTAGTATTTGTTCTCATAGCTTGTTTAAGCTATTTCATTTACATTTCCTTAGTTCACTCATCCGTTTACCCTTTTCTGTTCAAAATCACCCGATCACAATTCGTTTTAATACCATTCACACCTCGTCGGGACATAATGACCCGGGAATACACTATTACTCCTCTTGGTTAGCATTGTGCCCTGGATTGCTTGACTTGAGTTGACCAAATCCTTGGTCAGTTTTAGTTGACTGTTCAGAGCCAATCATATGTAAAAGTTCAAGTGTAAGGGGAGAACCGAGGCCCCTATGATGTATTATTTTGGATGGTAGGGCAAGAGTGTATAAAAAAATCAAAAAAACAAGAAAAACGAAAAAAAAATTGGAAAAAGAAAAGTAGAAAAAACATACGGACTACCATCCCGTTTCATTTTATCTTTATTTATGTTTTTGTTATTTCCTTTTTTGCTTAAGTCGAGTCGAGTCTTGGCTTAGCAACGCCGCATTGTGCATGTATTTGATCAAGATAATTAACTCGCCACCGCTAAAAATACCCTTTATTCCAACAAAACCGTGTTTATCATATCCCTACACCTAACGTTACAACCCTTGAAAAGCCCTCTTTGATAGTTTATCTTAGGTGCTTACGCCTAGTGGAGGAGGTTTTTGATCCTTTCCCAAGCCTATGGTAATCTATTTTCTATGACAGGTAGTGAGTGATATTTTTCCATTTCCATTTAGTTATATAGGTTTATAACACCCAAGAGATGAGAGTATCCAAACACTATTTATGAGGTGCTAGTGTATGATTTCCGTGCTTGTTATGACTAGGGTGGAATAACTATTTGTTGTAATTACTTTTATATTAGTGTTAAATGACCCCTAGCTCATATTTTGATTGGAATAAAAGCGCATTTGCTTGAGGACAAGAAAATCTCAAGTGTAAGGGTATTCGCAATGAGGCGAAAAGTTGTTAACGCTTTTAGGAGGGTTCATTTATAGTCCTAATCCGTAATTTCTTCGTGATCAAATATTAGCAATGTGAAAATACGTATCCTTTTTATTATCGACTCGTTTTAGCCTACTTTGGAGAGGTAATATATGGAAAGTAAGCATTTTGGACGTTGTTTGGAGCATAAAGTCTGCGAAGCAAAAACAAAGACCCCACCAACACATCTTAACATTCCCGGAGACGTAAATATTCTGCTACGAACAAAACGTTGTGATAAGAAACTGTCTTCACCTTTTTCGCGCTCCAAAACCATAATTGTCGCTACAGTTACCGAAATCCATGTACTCTTCGGATAATTCGTCCAATCCCAAAGAATGGACACTATAATATCGTTGAAGTGCTTTCTGTAACCGACTTTGTAAGTTCTTCCTTAACCTCTTTGCAGTGTCATAATGGTCGTACCGAACGATCGGGGTTGTAGCATAGTGACGTTGAATCAAAGGATCTACTGCTGGATAATACCTTTGGCGGCTAATCCTCTTGGAAGTAGGTAGTAGCGTCTACAATGTGCAAATGTCGTTTTAGGCAGGAGCAGGGTCGGCTCAAATCATCTGCAGGTACATAAACACTTGAATAGACGAGTTATGGACCCTTCTTCTAGTAGAGTAATTCTTCTTTGGAAGGTACCATTTCGGTAACTAAGGGTAGGTTGATACCACAGCGGAGGATTCTACAACAAGGCGATCTTCAGATCCTGCTTTATGAACAAAACGGAAGATATTGTCAATAGATAAGCTACGTCTTTTTCATTAATTCGGAAATATTCCGCAAGTTAGGCAAGTCAAACAACTCTCATACGAGCTCCCGGCGGTTCATTTCTTGACCGTAACTAGAGCCACTTTTGATTCTGGCAAATTTTTTCATAATATCGACAGAGTGTACGGTCTCGTTCTCATTTCCACATGGCCAATATAGATCATTTCCTTCACGAGTCGTCGCTGACCAAAGAGGCAAACTCCGCCTGAAGAAAATACAGATGTATTGCCTTCCGTACATCTGCATTTGGGAATTGTTAATCAACGCCTTCATCAACAATGATACTGTTTACCGCCAAGAGCTCCCACATAATATATTGGAAAGTATAGTTCTAACATCGTTTCGCTCCCACGTGCGATAAGACGGCGTCAGGGACCTGAAAAAGACTACTGGACTTTTTAATCCGGGTAAAATAAGATTAGAGGTTATTGTATTCTAATGTAGTTAAAAGGGCAGGCGGCCGATCTATGAATACCGTGCCGAAAATGTTGGTGCTTTTAGTATCTACAGGATAAGTTACAAAGGCTCGCAAGGCACGTTAAATTTCGCCCGAGAGTCCTCGCTTAAAGGGCAAGACCCGGCCAAAGAACATTTAAAGACCGGGAACAGGGGACATCGGTCAGTCGGCAAAGGCTCCAATGTGAGATCTGATAATCCGAGGAGTGTTTGGTGCGGAGTGGCGGGCGTCACACTTTACTTATATTAGTTCATATAAGACGTGACGCCGTTCAGTCTCTCCGGATTAAGACCACGTCTGTGCACTTCATTTAGCATAGGCTATCGAATTGTATTCTAATTATTTGCTGTAGATAACATCAAAGTCATCAATATTATTGGGGATATTAATTTAATCCATTCGATTTATCATATTTATTTCATTATTAGTTACTACCAGAGCGTTTAAATTAATTGGTGTGCAACTACGGTCCATTTTGTCCTGGTCGGGGAAGAAAGCTACAACTTTAGTATCCTAGGAGCCACCGATGACTAAACTCATAGCGGGCGATTACCGCTTACGATGGTTCGTTTTGCGTTACTCAGAACGTTAAAAACAGCTTGGTGAGAGATATATTCTTCACACTTCAAGTCTGATGGAGATTTTATTCACCCTTTATGAGAATCACATAGTATAATATATCTAAGAATTTTTCGAAACTATTCGCATTCTAAAACTAAAATGGTCCGATGGAAGTTGATGGTTATTCAATTAAAGATAAGTCTCCTTTTACAATCATCAAATAATGTCTATTGTGTGTTGGAGTTGTGATATACTCATCTCAATAGCTCTTTCGATATTTACTTTTAACATGCTAGGCTAGGTTTTTCGTGTGTTTGCTTGGATCTAATGAAACCTAGCTATTGATTACATGTTATTGGTTTGTTTGTGATTGTTGTGGGTGGGTGAACTCGATGTTAGGCTTAAGAAAACTGGTAACCTCCTATACGGTAACTTGCTTGAACGTCTTAAGAAACATGAATCGGATGTGTACTACGATCATATGGTTGTATTTAATGCATAAGCGAATTCTAGTGATCCCATGTTAGGAGCTTTTAGTCGGCTCGACATAGGAGTGAAGTAGGAGCTTATAGAGTTAGGGAAGATCGTACACGGCCCTACGAATGGTTTAAAGGAATACAACCCGTCATCCAAACAATTACAACAAAAAATCAACCGGTAAAAGATAGCTAGGGAGTAAGGAAATCTAAGTAAACACATTTTTCTCTCATATAAGTTTCACAACAATTTTACTTTTTCTTGTTATTTTATTTTATTTGCATAATTAGTTATTTGGGTTAGTTGACTAGCAACTAATTCTGCCCACTCTTCCAAATACCCGAGATTTTACATGCTTTTATAAAACATAAAAATACAAAAAGAATCATCCCACAACCCTTAGACCTAAATTAGAGTAGTTTTCAATCCTAACGACACTATTCCCCGAGAGAACGATCAATCCCCCGGTACTTTCCACTTCACTATACTACATCGGTCAGGTACACTGCCTGGTGGGGGTTGTAAGCTTCTCAAGATCCCTTGAGAGGTAAAACCTAATTGCGAAGGTTGCAAAACCCACGCATCACAAACTCAAACCCTTAGATTTAAGAAAAACCTTGGAAGAAATCCCTAAGTAGTATGCCTTTTATAGCCTTGAGAGTTTTACCTTAGGATAATTAATACCGTAATACTTATAGGATATGTAAAATAGGAAGTCAATAACATAAGTTACGCCTTAGATACCTCTTACTTTCACTACCTAGTGCCCCTCAATTCAGGATAATTTAGCTAAACTAGGATTAGGTATGCCTCTTCTTGATTACCCTAAGTCATCCCGAACCTTATAGTAACCCCTAGGAATATAGACATATCTCATAAAATATGACAAGTTGGGTACTTGTTATAGCCTACCTTAAACCCTTGCCCCTAGGAATTTAGGATGAACTACCCCGATGCCTTAGCTTCATAGATTCTCAAAACTCTTAACAGTTAACTCGTTTGGTTTTCGATTTCAAACCCAAAACCTTACTGAGAGCCGTCTCGTAAGGATACTTGTTTTTGAACTTTAGGCATTTTTAGGGAAGTCTAAAGTGTCATTCTATAGAGTTTGTCCTCTATTCCCAATTCCTATTCTTTCTTCCTTAGGCAATCTGCCTAAAATCCTTATCCTCTTAAATCTAATAACAAGACATTTGGTATAAATAGTGACGCTTGTTAAAAAAAAAGTTATTTATAATCTTATGCAGATGTAACTCCTGCTCCCGTTATTTCATGACATTATATGTCATGTATAACAACTTCCCTCAAACTTCATCTCTTCTCACTTCCTAAAAACCAAATCCCTTAAAACACTTCCCTTATCAACGATGAGAATTCTTATTCTACATCATAGAGATCTGAATTCTTTCCTCTCCGATCTCTAAATCCTCACTACTTCCTTAGCCTTCCTTAAGCTATCTTTCCCCTAGTTAGAGAATCTACCACTAACTATTCCCGTATGCAAGTATATGACAGTTATATACAAGCACATCCCCATCCTTCCCTCTTTACTTCCTTAGATTACTATGATTCCCAAAATAATTTCCATCCCTTAGTAAAACCCAAATTATATTCTCTAGATTCCTGTACTCGAGGTTAGAAATAAATTTAGGATGCCACTAGAAAACATAAGCTTAGGTATAGAATACTTTAAATCAAAGAGGTAGCCTAACTCTAAGAAATCATTGAGGAAATAGAAAATAAGAATAGAAAGATTTTGGAGGTTAGAAACCAAACTAGGGAAAAATCTATAGACTAGGAAGACATCTCTATTAGATAAGATTTAGCCTAAGAATTATACTTAGTATCAAGGATATTAGAGTTAGTCATACCCTTAAGTTATTTATAGGAGCAAATTAGAAGCGTTGAAGGTTTAGATTAATAGGTCAAGTTTTCCCTAATAAGAAGTAGGAACCAACCATTTTGAGGATATAGTTTGCCTAGACCTAGCCTCATAAGTTGCCTTTCCCGTATTAAGACTTTCCCACATACTATCCTTAAAGATATAGTATAAGGATTTAGAAATACCTAAGAATATTACACCCGTACCTACTCTAAATTTTATAACCCAGACTTAGAATTCGAGGTTACTAGTTATATTAGGAATAAGACATTTGAGGATTTTAGTCTATCCATACTTAGTCTCCTAGGATTTGACGATTCTTAGGTTACACATTAGGAATTCTACTAAGAAGATACTATGGATGCTACTTTATCCGGTTTCAAGTACCTAGGAATAGTGATACTTATAGTAATAGTGATACTTCTAGTAATAGACAACTTAGGACAAAAGACTAAACGCAAAACCTTACCTAGGAATAATGATACTCCTAGTAAGCCCCTAGATACGAAATTACCTAGCCCTTCTCCCTATTTAGAACCCTCTCTCCACCAATTAGATCAAACATATCACCCTTAGAAGTTTAGGACTAGCTATGAAAACTAGAAGAACCTTAGGGGGAAACAAATCTTGAAGGAATCTAGTAAATCTTAATTCCATTAGGATACCATCCTTTCAAGTATCCTATACTCTTACTCTTCCGTTTAATCTTCTCCTCCCGCCTCTTCTCATCCTCCCATTCAAATCTCACTCTCTCGCCTTTTTCCCGCTCTACTATTCAAATCTTATCCTCCCGCTTTCCTATTCTACCGTTTAATCCTATTCTCCCGTATATTCCTACTCTTCCACTCTTTCGTTATCTCCTACCCCTTCATACTTTCATATTTCATCCCTTGCTTTCCCTCCTTCTTCTTCACTCTTTCCTATAAAATCCACCCTTCCACTTCCTTCCATCCTTTCGTTCCTTCGTCATTTTTCACTCTATTTTTCCTACTCTATATTCTCTCCCTACCTCGTCCTACAATGTTCTAAGAGTTAGAACTTGTATTTCTCGTCATATCACAAGATTCTATTAGTTAGATCTTGTAAGAATATCTATGATATACTTTAATCCTCATTATGTTCGACTATGATATTATACTATCTCGCCTTGAAAAAGTTGCAAGAATGAGATAGTTGATGTCCGTCACTCTAGCCATAACATGGGGTACTACCAGGTAACTATTTGCTAAACAGGGAGACTGTAGAACTGGTCACCATGGCTAGAACTTGTCTCCACCATGGCTAGAACTTGTCTCCACCATGACTAGAACTTGCCTCCAAAACATTCCCATACCACATTTCCTTAAGTGTGGTAAATTCTCTCCATTTTCCGCCGATACTACTTAAGGATGATTTATGATGACTATTCTATTAAAATGAATTAGGACGCTTTTAATTTTAAGGAGAAAGCTATAAATCAAGCGGATCATGAATTTATAAGCTCTTGCTTACAAGAATTGGAATGCCTCTACTTGTAAGTAATGAGATATAAGTAAATGAATCTAAGTATCTGGCAATGTACAAACATTTCCTACTCTGTTTGTACAACTCCTNTATCCTCCCGCTTTCCTATTCTACTGTTTAATCCTATTCTCCCGTATATTCCTACTCTTCCACTCTTTCGTTATCTCCCACCCCTTCATACTTTCATATTTCATCCCTTTCTTTCCCTCCTTCTTCTTCACTCTTTCCTATAAAATCCACCCTTCTACTTCCTTCCATCCTTTCGTTCCTTCGTCATTTTTCACTCTATTTTTCCTACTCTATATTCTCTCCCTACCTCATCCTACAATGTTCTAAGAGTTAGAACTTGTATTTCTCGTCATATCACAAGATTCTATTAGTTAGATCTTGTAAGAATATCTATGACAAACTTTAATCCTCATTATGTTCGACTATGATATTATACTATCTCGCCTTGAAAAAGTTGCAAGAATGAGATAGTTGACGTCCGTCACTCTTGCCATAACATGGGGTACTACCAGGTAACTAGTTGCTAAACAGGGAGACTGTAGAACTGGTCACCATGGCTAGAACTTGTCTCCACCATGACTAGAACTTGTCTCCAGAACATTCCCATACCACATTTCCTTAAGTGTGGTAAATTCTCTCCATTTTCCGCCGATACTACTTAAGGATGATTTATGATGACTATTCTATTAAAATGAATTAGGACGCTTTTCATTTTAAGGAGAAAGTTATAAATCAAGCGGATCATGAATTTATAAGCTCTTGCTTACAAGAATTGGAATGCCTCTACTTGTAAGTAATGAGATATAAGTAAATGAATCTAAGTATCTGGCAATGTACAAACATTTCCTACTCTGTTTGTACAACTCCTTTCTTCCTCTTTTCTTTCTCGAATCGTCAACTCGTTCTTTCCTTACTCCTACGTTCAACTAAATCTCGGGACGAGATTTCTTCTAAGGGGTAAGACTATAACAACCCACAAAATCTCATCACTATCATTCCCACTACAAATACCTGTATCAGGTATTTCACATGTAATCCTTTTTCAATTAATGCAAAAATTGTTTATCTCTTTAAAATTCTAGTGCAATCCTACTTTAAGCTCTCAATTAATCGTTTATGGTTTATAAGCTGTTTTTCTGATCTCATAAGCTCAGTTAAGTGCTTAAATAGTTTCTGCAAGTTTTAATTAGTTATTTCTTTCCTTAATCTCAAATTTCCACAAAAAGTCAAAGGTAAAAGTCAACAGTAAGCTCATGATGGTGAAAATCTGATTCAGGAAGGGTTTAGGTGTTTAATGTTGGTTTGAGTAGCTTGTTAGCAAGCTCAGAGGTACTTTACACTCTTGTTTTCAAGGTTAGTAGTCTTAACTCTCATTTTTAGTCCATTTTAGCCTTAAAACTGTTATTGCTTATTACTTGATATTAAGTGTTTTTCAGTTATTGTTATTTGCTTCTTAGGAATTAGTATAGCTTGCTTGAGATCTGTCTTTCATGAGTTTAGCTTTTATAGAGCTCTTTCGTCTTAAAATCTTCACAGTTTAGTTTTTAAGGAGTGTTTGGGTTAGTATCTGAATTTAGGTTTAATAGAGTTTTGGCCATTCACTGAAATTGATCTAGCTTTATAATCAAATTAGTAGTTATTGTGAAGTAAATTAGATCATTACTCAGTAGGTTTTAAGGCTTTTAACTAGTGTTCTCAATGTTTAAGGTTGTGACTGTTCTTAGTATAAGCTAGAGTAGAATTACGTTCAAGCTCTTTTTAGTTGTTGCCTTTGGTCAAAATAGGCTCTACTTAAGTTATTCAACTCACTTAAAATCTGGTTTATAGGGTTGTTTAGTCAAAATCTCACAGTTCCACCATTTTTACCCATTTTAGAGTAAACTGCATCAGCAAACTGTCCCAATAGACCCTTTTTGACATCAAATTTAGTTTAGCTTAATTAAGTTTGAGTGTTTGATTTTGGTCCTACATACTGTTACTAGTATAATATGCATCTAGGTTAGCTCAGTTTGCAATTTGAAGTACAATTGTTAGCTCATTAGTGGCCTTACATTTGCCTTGTCCACTGCCATTAGCCATCCCAAACTCAACTTTTTGATCTTAGTATTAGGTAGCTTTAATTAGAATTAAATTGAGATTGATGATATATAAGCTCTTGGTAGTATGTTCTTTAGTTTGTGCGGCTTAACTTTCATTTTCAAACTTATTTAATAGCTTAAACTAGGACTGCGAGTACCCCCTAGCTGTATTATCCCCTGCACACAGTCAACTGGTCCTTTTCTCAGCCCATTTAATAAGCTCACATAAGCTCCATAGGATTTGAAAATTGGAGTACCTTATCTCTGCTAGCTAGTCTTTATTGGTTTGTGCTTGTTTGGAGATATATAGCTTATTTGGAGTGCTAAAAGCGGTCTGCTAGTGTACCCCATAGGCTGTTTCAGTTGGGTTTGTTTGATTTTAGCTTATATATGTACTTATATGCTTATCTTTAGCTGTTTTTTTAGGTTCCTTTCTGCTTATCTCTGTTCCCCTATGGCTTAGTTAGGTACCCCTTTAGATAACGTAGCTTATTTTTCCCTTTAATCTAGCTTATAGCTTCTAGGATTAGCTTTTTCAATTTAGCATTGCTTGTTTTAGTCTTTCACTTTCTGATCTGTAATTGGGCTTATTTTTCAACTTATTTTCAATTTTCTAAAAAACCTATNGTTTTCACAAAAAAACTCTTATTTTTATCTTCTAAATAAGTTTCAAAAAGAAAATTTGCAAAAATAAAAAGATTTCAAAAAGAGGTGCCAAGGGGATTCGAACCCTGGACCTCTAGCATAGCACAGCCTCACAACCTCACCACAATACCAACTGCACCCTAGGGATTTCTCATAATCCCTTGGGACTTTTATTCCTTTATAGCATTTTTCATTTTTTTAGCTTATTTGAACTGTTTTAGCTTTCTGTCAGCTTATTCTCATAGCTTTTTCAAGTTTTATATTTTTCCTATCTTTCTACACTTATAATAGACTTTTATGAAATTTTTTTTGGTATTCTTCACTTGACACTTGTTATTTTCCTTGATTTAATTTCTTATTTTTAGAATTTTAATCATAATAAATAAGAAAAAGCTATTTTTTCTTCTTTTTCTTAAAAATTTTCTTTTATTCTCTAGAATGTAGAAAAATCATTTTCATGCCCATAGGGTTAGTCTAGCTTTAATTTTGTGTTTTATTTTTCACACGTACGTAGTTTTTAATTAGATTACGCGTTTTTACTTTAGGTTACGTTTTAAGTTCTTATAGTTTTACGTTATCTTTCTTTGAACTTTATTATTTGCTTTCTAGTATCGTTTGAATTTCGGTAGTTATAATCACCATCATATATCATTTTTATTCACATTCACTTCACGAATCACAAATCGAGAATCCACGATTCCATTCACACCTTCGCTGGGACACGACCCGGGGAAATACTTTCACGAGTATTTCTTCGGACAAATCACTACACTATAATTGTCTAACCAATTTTTGGCGCCGCTTCCAGGGAAGGTTGAAGTGAATTTTGGTTTTCGTTTTGCGATTCGTGTTTTTTAAATATTTTCAAAAATATAAAACTCAAAAATATTTTCTTTTTCAATTTGATTTTTGATTTTATGTTTGATTTTTCCATCATTAAACCCAAAAATAATCTTCTTATCCTCTATAGTTTGATTCTTTTTCTCGCACCCTCTTATGTTTAATTCTTATGGATCTGACTTGTGTTAATTGTGGAGAACCCTTCTTCGGAGGGTTGTGTGTTTGGTATACGTGCGAGCAATGTGGTAGTAATATTCGTGGTGGAGTTTCTTGGTTTTGTAATTCTCACACGTATGTTCAAAGATCGTTCAACAGACTTTCAAACATTCCCGATTACCCTCCACCGCCGCCTCAATTCACTTGTTTTAATTGTGGAAATCCCTCCGAAGAAGGAGTACCTTGTGGACAATGTGGATACACAAATTGTATGTGCTACGTCCCGAGTGCTGAAACGTCTTACGCTTATGAAACGAGCTTTGATAATTATTCTCAAAATGATTTTTATCTCCCTCCTCAAAATTCTTACGAGCAAGAACCGTATTTCAATGATGATTCGTTCCAAAATACATCACATTTTGAAAATTATGGGGAATCGTTTGAAAATGTTCATTATGAGCCGAATCCGTCACAACAACAACACGGTTGTGAGTATTGTGGAGGTCCGCACTTTAGCACCGATTGTCAAACAAGGAATCCGTATCTTTGTGGCAATAATGATTGTCCTTATCATGACCATACTCCACAATACCGAATAACTCCATCACAACCTCAAATCGATATCACTGATATAATTGATCCTGATGTACTTAATGATTTTCTCCAAACCTTATCAGACATTTTGAATCGTAAAGAAAAACAAAATTATGAGGAGAACGGTGAAGATGAACCTTCGATTCCTATTCCCTCTCCGGTAAGGGAAATGGAACGAGAAACCGAGGTGACAAAGGACCCGATACTTTCCACTAACAATGGAAGTGCTAAATACGTCCAACCTACGGTTGTTCAAGAATCTAATCCTACAATTGCTCCTCCTAAACCGTCAAGATTTGATCCAAACCTTTCTCGATTTACGGTTAAGAGTTTGTCAAGCATATGTGCTGAGCTTAAAACGATGTCTAAAAAGAACGACTTGCCTTATCTTCACGTTTATCAAGAACAAGAACCGGAGACCATAACGAAAGTGGTGGAAATTCCTAGCTCTCAGAGCACACCACTTGTCCCACCTCCGGATTCTTCAAGATGTTCTTCGAGTCTTGAATCTATCATCCCCGACTCTTCCCATCCTTTCCTCACACCGGATGAGGGAAGTGACCCCGTTTTGGAAGAAGTCGATACTTTTCATAATGATTCTAGTACGACTGAGATTCTTAAGCCGTCAGATCCTTTGGAGCCCGAGCTCAAGGATTCTTTACCCGATCTCGAAAAACTTGATTTTAATACGGCAGAAGAGTTCGAGTTACCTCCTCTTGACAATCCGAATGATAGTGACGAGATGTTCTCCGATTCCGAAGATGATAAATCTTTATCTTGTGGAGACATCGATTATCTGGACGAAGTACCTTCTGAGCTCGTCAGCTTAGAAGAAGAAAATAATGAAGAAAATGACAAATCACCTTCTCACCCTTCGAAAGAAGTTGAATTCGATCATCCTAAGGATATTGATGACCTTGTTCCAAGGGTTTCCGAAACATTCAATATGACTTTCACAAATCCGTTATTTGATTTCGATTTGGAATTTACTCTAAATAATCCAATCTTCGATATTCCTTGTGATGAGTCTGAAATGGAACCCGAGGTCCAGGATTCACATAATATGATTGATTCTCTTCACGAGAAGTTCTCCGATGAACTTACTCCCATTGATCCTCTTCCACCGGGAATTGAGAATTCGATCAATGAGTTATTTGAACAAAATGTTCTTTCTTCTTTGTCACCCGAGAGTGACTTATCTTCTTCTGAAAATTTTACCGTGGCTGATATTTCTGACTCATTCCTCTCTGAGGATAAAATTTTCAAACCCGGTATATCACTTTTTGAGAAAACTCACATGGATGAGTTGTTTTAAAAATGAGCTTTAAAGATGAAATGCAAAACAAAGAAATTGAACAAATTATTTTGAAAATGGTGATTTGATCTTAATTGTTATAAAAATCTTTCTTCCCTTCTTCACATATGATGTGACTTCTCCTCTTCTTCACTCCACCGGGAGTGAGGATACCGTCTTTGACCCCGGCATCTCCGTTTTTCGCGTCGGGTGTCCGTTCTATTTGCTCCCCCATGATTAAGTAAATTCGGGGCGAGTCTAAGCTATATGACTCGATAATACACAAGCGCTTCGTGGGAGGCTCCCCATGCTTATCCTTTCTATCTTCTTTCTATTTTTTTTACTAATGTGACGTGAGGAGGTGTGCCTCTTCCATTTCTCGTGTTTCGTGCTTGTTGTTGTTTATGTCCAGGATTTTCCCGAATAATGAAGACTCTCGTGCTCGTTGTTTTGTCTCAACTCGAGTTTCATCATTCGTTGCTTATCCATATATCCTAATCTTATCGACTAACATTTATCTTTGGCATAATTAATAAATGGCCTAGATTTTTGTTAGGATTACCCTTACCTTTGAAACATTAAGGTCAATGTTTATCTTTAGTGGGGGGGGGGGGTGAATCTTCGATTCGATTTGACCTTGCACTTTCACCTTTGTCGTTTACTCTCGCAACCCCGTTTTTCCTCAAAAATTGAAAAAAATACAAGACTTTAAAAAAAAACCTGAATTACAATAAACTGACAATAAGCTGAAAATTTCTACTACAATACTCCTAAATTACCCTCGTCTTATTCCTACTCCTAACTAACAGTCTCTAAAGTGTGAGAATGAGTAGGCTTTTATAGCCAGCTGAGGAAGCGTCTTGGGATCTGTGGAAGCATCTCGAATCCCAATTTCAGCCTTTGGATCAATCTAATCATTGCACAATCAACATCAGCCCTTGGATTAGAGATACACGTCCCTTCCACCAATCAAATCACTCAGGATCGCCAGGGTGTCATTCTTCCGTCTGACATGTCAGGAATATTCCAAGCATCATATTTGTACGGGTAAATTGAGAGGGGTTGGGTAAAACGGGGATGGAGATTAAACAGTGAATATAGGCGGGTAGGTTCTTTTAATTGTTTATTTGACCAAGATTTAGGGATTTGACCACCGGGTTAAAAAAGTGATATGGTTCGGGTTTATTTGAGATCCGGGTTTGTAATAGTTGGACTGGACTGGGCCTAGATTGGGATTGGGTTTTATTTTGTTTATTATTTATAAAAGGTGTGGTTTAGATATGAATGTTAGTTTTAGTTAACTAGGTTAGATAAAGGACTAACCTTGTAAACTTAGGACTAACTTTGCAAAAATATTTCAAGGGCCAATTGTGAAATGTGTTTTAACTTTGGGGTTGGTTTTGATATTTTGGGAATAAAGGTGATCCAAAAATGGCATTTCTTCCCCGGCCTTGGCTCTTTCACACTCTTTCCATACCTCGTGCTCGGTTTTTGTCGGGTTTTCTTTGATTTTGTCCACTTATCAAAATATCCGTACCTGCACAATCACAAACACAAAAACACATATATTTGGTATTTATGGTCGGGTTTTAGGTCGTTTTGGTCCGTTATTTAGGTAAAAAGGTATGTGTAGATACACACATACCAACATGTAAATTTTTGCTTTTTATGTGCATTCATTACTTGCATGACTCTCTAGACCTGCTCACATATCCACACAAGCAAAAGATCTCTACATTCAATCCTATAAACCTCTGGTATGTCAAGCATAAGATCACAACAATACCACAATAAGTAATCTATCAATCTAACACACTAAACTCATCACAATACCCTAATAAACCCTAATTAAGCCCTAATTAGGCCTATGTGTTTACTAAACCCTAATTGTTTATCTAAACTAGTTTGAAAGTGTTTAAGGATTATGTATGAGTTACCTTAGGAACAATAGGATATCTTAGCACCCTTAGACACTAGTACAACCCCTTAGAGCTTAGGTACAAGTCTCTTAAGCACAAAACCATAACTAGGTTATAACTTCCTGGAAACTAGGTTAAACCTTCCCAAATCTTTCCCATAAGCTACCACCACTTAGTATAAGCTTCTTAGGACTTAGGATTAGCCACTAAACACTCATAGGAACCTAATCTAGGCACTAAACCCTAAGTTAGACCCTAATCTCTCACTAAGCAAAATTAGGTTATAAGTAACCATAACTTAACCCTAAACCTAAAACTAAGTATACTAAGCACCTCAAACACCTCAAGCACACACCCTAGCTGCTTACCCACCTCCTTGTCATTACCTAGCAAACAACCACACACCTTACTAGTAGGTGATGCACCTACTTGTCACCACCCCATGCCGCGACTAAACCACCACCACAAGCCCCTTTTACCTTCCCCTACCTACTGACTAGCTCCAATTAGTCATTACTAGCCACCCTTAGTCACCTTACCCCCCTCATGCCACCTCACCTCGTATTTCTTGCACACCAAGGCTTACAAGCCCTATAAATAGCTTCGCTACCCCTCTCCTTTCCAAACCATCCCATTCTCTTCTTTCAACTCAAACTTTCTGTAGATAGTAGTAGTACTAGGTCCCTTGTAGCCTTAGAAGTCGAGTGGTATAAGCCTTGAGGCCTTGTCGAGTCATTCTTGCCTTAGAAAACCTAGTTTCCCACGTTAACCCACTTCTGGTCACGTAAGCCTTGTACTCTTGTTCTATTAGCTTTATTACAGTCCTAGGATAGATATTAGATGCCTTAGATCACCTAGGAACCCTTGCTTGAGCCTTGATCATTTTCATTTGTTAGTTTTCTTTTTAAAACCCTAAATAGAGTTGAATTCATGTTTATATGCTATAAGCCCTTTTCATAAGCTTTAAACTAGTTTAGGAAACTTAGATAAGCTAACATTAGTTAACCATAAGCTAGGAAACCTTTTTGTTTTTAAAAATATAGTTTGCATGGAATTAGGACTAGTTTTGCAAAGTTTTCCAAGCATAGGGGTATATATGGTAACTTTCTGAAAATATTAATTCTAGAGACTATTTTTGACATTTCTTAAAATTTATAAGTATAACGACCCTTTTTGCAAAGTTATATCACCTTAGGATAGAAAGAAAAATAGTTATAAACTTATAAGGACTAGTTTTGCAAAAGTTATAAATTTAAGGATATAATTAGTAAATTTTCAAAATTTATAAGTCCAAGGGTCATTTCTGACATTTTTCTAAAATATATAAGTATAGGGACTACTTTTGTCAAGTCTAGATAGTTATAAATTAAATGAGATAAGTATTATAAGTTCAGGTTAGATTTTATGAATATATAAACTGTAAGGGTATAAAGTGAAAGTATTTTTATATAAGTACAAAAACCTATTTTAAGTTAGAAGCATGACACAATACTAGGGAGCTTCATGTGAGCGGTATCATGTGGATATTTCGTTTTGAGAGTTTGTTGGGTTTACGATTTAAAGTGCCCTGGCTCCTCAAACAATTATTGCATGACCTCTGAATTATGATGGCCCGAACGGTGTTATGTTATAACTAAACTCCAATAACCACATAACTCAATAGTAGGGAACTGCATGTGATGAGTATTTACTTTTGAATTATGATGGCATGAACGGTATTATGTTAATAACATAATACAATAGTAAGGAGCTTCATGTGAGGAGTCTTATACTTCTGGATTATGATGGCCTAAACGGTATTATGTTATATCTAAAACACTAAAAACCATAAGAATGATTACTTAAGAAACTTAAACAAGATAACTAAAGCTTGACATACATCCAAACCTACTCTACCGCCATGATACGTGAGTAAGACAGTCTAGTTTTCGAGTCACTTTTTACATCAATCAGATTTCCCTAAGCCCAGATGAGTTTTCATAGCCTCACACCTTTTTAACTTCTTTCTAAATGCTTTACAAATCCTGTGAGGGGGATACATGCTTTAAATAGAATACAAGTCTTTTTCTTTGGTTGTTGCACGAGTAAACTATCTGCCACCACTACATAACCAAATTCATGAATCTAATCACTTGTGATATTTTACACAAGTGAATGCGAATATAATTGATAGATCTATTGGAGTTTGACAACTCCCGTTGGTACTACCTCTCTCCGGAGGGTATCAATAAGTATTATATTTGAACCTTCCGAAGGATTAACTTTGGCAAGTTATCCTTCCCGTCCCCTCATGGTTGGTCTGCAGACCCCATGACCCGGACTCTTAACGTGTGGTTCATGAGCTTAGGGCAACATACCCCACTCTTGATAATTGTACATGCATTGCAATTATCACAAACACTACATTTTCCTTGAATGGTGTAACAACTACCCTGTGGAATTTGTATTCACTATCACTTAAACCTATGACTCCCACTCAACAGCTAGTAAGCATGTATGCTAAGTATACCACTCTTACGGAGCTATGGCAGGAGAAGGCAATGAATTCGGAGGACTTTCAAACCTATTATCATTCAAACATAACCTTTCATCTAGACTTTGGGACCTCAACATTAGTAAAAGTATACATTTTACTGTAAAAACTCTGATATTTTAATGAATGATAACTCATTTTCTAAAAATGTCTCTTTTCGAGTCGTTTTCTATTACTGTAACTGTGATTCCATGAAGTAATACCCCAACCCTACAATTTAGGACCGTATTTAGAACCATATAAGACTTTGATGGTGTAAATATTCTGCGTTGATCACAAACTAGAAAGATCTATTAAAGCATCTCGAACATCAAAGTCCAATTGTAGAGAAACACTTAGATATGAACAAAATAAAGTTCGTTAAAGAATATGCACTCAAATCATTAAGCTACATCCGGTATAAGACAACACTTCAAAGGGTATCATTATGAAATTTAAAAAGGGAGTTAAGTCCATGTAAAATGAATAGCAACTATATAATTTAGCCATAAATACACTCAAAACTCAGCAATATAATCTTTTATGATGGACTACTCGATTGAATATTTACAAAACTAATCAACACATGGTGTTTTGGTACAGGACAGGCGAGATGTCTTGACCCGAGAAACGTTCTCAACTATATTTAGATTCGTTGTGATTAACTCACTGTCATATATAATTACAAAAGAGTTAACTACATTTTTGGTCCTTGTGGTTTGGTGCGTATTTCATTTTTGATCCATTTTTTCAAAAGGTTTTGGTTTGAGTCCAAAACCGATAGTTTCGTTCCACTTTCAGTCCATTTTGATAATGAAGTTAGTTCAGCTAGTTAAGTCTAATCGTAAAGTGGCAACATCAGTCCTTCATACTAACGGTAGTTTGCAACGTTAGTCCTTTATACCATAGATCATTTGCAACTTTGCCACGTTAGTCCTTTATACCAATAATAGTTTGCAACATTAGTCCTTTTTACCAACGATCGTTTGCAACTTTAGTCCTTTTATATACGTCTTTATTTATGTTTTTATATACATTTTAGACACGTTGTTTTTACACTCGTTTTACACGCGTTATTATACACGTTGTTCTACACTTTTTTATACACGTTTTTACACGCTTTTTTATACACGTTTTCGCACACATTTTTACACACGTTTTATGCATGTTTTTATACATATTTTTATACACGTTCTCACATACTTTTTTTTGATAAATTTCTTTTAGAATTTTTTTTTCGAAAAACTTTTTTCCGGAATTTTTTTTACATTTTTTCAAAATTTTTTTTGAATTTTTTTTTTCGAATTTTTTTCTAAATAATTTTTTTCGAAAAATTTTTTTTCTGATTTTGTTTGCAAAATTTCATTTTTGAAAAAAAAAGTTCGAAATTACTTTTTCAAATTTTTTTAGATTTTTTTTTCAAATTTTTTTTACACATGTTTTTTTCGAAAAAAAAGTGTTTTTGGATTTTTTTTTTAAATAATTGAAAAAAAATCTAAAAAATTTTCGAAAAAAAGTTTGGAAAAAAAGTTTTACAAAACATGTGTAAAAACGAGTGTAAAAACGTGTATTAAAACGTGTATAACAATGTGTGTGAAAACGCGTATAATAACACGTGTAAAAACGTGTGTGAAAACGCGTGTAAAAACGTGTCTAAAAATGTATATATAAACATAAATAAATACGTATATTAAAGGACTAACGTTGCAAATGTTGCAAACGATCATTGGTAGAAAGGACTGATGTTGCAAACGATTATTGGTATAAAGGATTATCGTGGCAAAGTTGCAAACGCAATATGGTATAAAGGACTAACGTTGCAAACTACTGTTAGTACAAAGGACTGATGTTGCCACTTTCTGATTAGACTTAACTAATTGAACTAACTTCGTTATCAAAATGGACTGAAAGTGGAACGAAACTATCGGTTTTGGANTATAAGACAACACTTCAAAGGGTATCATTATGAAATTTAAAAAGGGAGTTAAGTCCATGTAAAATGAATAGCAACTATATAATTTAGCCATAAATACACTCAAAACTCAGCAATATAATCTTTTATGATGGACTACTCGATTGAATATTTACAAAAACTGATCAACACATGGTGTTTTGGTACAGGACAGGCGAGATGTCTTGACCCGAGAAACGTTCTCAACTATATTTAGATTCGTTGTGATTAACTCACTGTCATATATAATTACAAAAGAGTTAACTACATTTTTGGTCCTTGTGGTTTGGTGCGTATTTCATTTTTGATCCATTTTTTCAAAAGGTTTTGGTTTGAGTCCAAAACCGATAGTTTCGTTCCACTTTCAGTCCATTTTGATAATGAAGTTAGTTCAGCTAGTTAAGTCTAATCGTAAAGTGGCAACATCAGTCCTTCATACTAACGGTAGTTTGCAACGTTAGTCCTTTATACCATAGATCATTTGCAACTTTGCCACGTTAGTCCTTTATACCAATAATAGTTTGCAACATTAGTCCTTTTTACCAACGATCGTTTGCAACTTTAGTCCTTTTATATACGTCTTTATTTATGTTTTTATATACATTTTAGACACGTTGTTTTTACACTCGTTTTACACGCGTTATTATACACGTTGTTCTACACTTTTTTATACACGTTTTTACACGCTTTTTTATACACGTTTTCGCACACATTTTTACACACGTTTTATGCATGTTTTTATACATATTTTTATACACGTTCTCACATACTTTTTTTTGATAAATTTCTTTTAGAATTTTTTTTTCGAAAAACTTTTTTCCGGAATTTTTTTTACATTTTTTCAAAATTTTTTTTGAATTTTTTTTTTCGAATTTTTTTCTAAATAATTTTTTTCGAAAAATTTTTTTTCTGATTTTGTTTGCAAAATTTCATTTTTGAAAAAAAAAGTTCGAAATTACTTTTTCAAATTTTTTTAGATTTTTTTTTCAAATTTTTTTTACACATGTTTTTTTCGAAAAAAAAGTGTTTTTGGATTTTTTTTTTAAATAATTGAAAAAAAATCTAAAAAATTTTCGAAAAAAAGTTTGGAAAAAAAGTTTTACAAAACATGTGTAAAAACGAGTGTAAAAACGTGTATTAAAACGTGTATAACAATGTGTGTGAAAACGCGTATAATAACACGTGTAAAAACGTGTGTGAAAACGCGTGTAAAAACGTGTCTAAAAATGTATATATAAACATAAATAAATACGTATATTAAAGGACTAACGTTGCAAATGTTGCAAACGATCATTGGTAGAAAGGACTGATGTTGCAAACGATTATTGGTATAAAGGATTATCGTGGCAAAGTTGCAAACGCAATATGGTATAAAGGACTAACGTTGCAAACTACTGTTAGTACAAAGGACTGATGTTGCCACTTTCTGATTAGACTTAACTAATTGAACTAACTTCGTTATCAAAATGGACTGAAAGTGGAACGAAACTATCGGTTTTGGACCAAAACCAAAACATTTTGAAAAAATGGACCAAAAATGAAATACACACCAAACCATAAGGACCAAAATGTAGTTAACTCTAACAAAAAACATATCTGTTAGGTCACCATATTAGTAAACACAAGTAATCTTATAAGAGAAATGAGATGAGAATTAGACTTGGTTGATTAATAACAATATGAAAGTTGAAAGAGCAAGAGTTTTCTTAAGATATGAAATTAACCAACATTTGTAAAGTGATACATAGTGTCCTATTTATAGGAGATGGATAGGGCAACACTCCCTTCCTTCCTATCTTACTA
>LBNU01017304.1:3145-15400 GCA_014162995.1 Artemisia annua
GGATAAAAGATCAAGGGTTCGAGTCTCGGCTCCTGCCTACTCCAGTTGGTGCCTCACTAGGCCGCCCACCGGATATATTTTGCGGATAAAAGGTCAAGGGTTCGAGTCTCAGCTCCTGCCTACTCCAGTTGGTGCCTCACTAGGCCAGGAGGTTTGCCGGAGCTATTCCCCTTGTGAGGTGGATAATGATTGGTTTTAAAAAGCACCCAAGGTCAGGGCGTCCCCGCCAATTCACTTTTTTTTTTGAAAAACTGATTGATCTATGAAAAGCCTTCATGTTTTTTTTTTAGGTATTTATGTCTTAGACATGAGTTTCTAAAGACAGAATGCACAAAACCTAAGAGTAAATAACCAACACTATACACACTCCTTGGCTAAAACAGATACAACATGCACCATGTTCTCCATCACATCAAAGAAACTACTCACTTATTGTTTATCTTCTTCTTTTGCTTTTCTTTGCTTCCCCTCCTCTAAATTTTTTCGTCGTTTAGGTTTCTCAAGTTCTTTGATATGCAATAACTGAATAGTGAATATGCAAAGTCACTTAACATATAGCAGCATTCTCTATCGATTTCACTAAAAAAAAGTTCCTGGTACTTCTATTAATTTCTCCATCTCACTTATCGCAAACTCAATTATGAATATTAACAATATCCCAATTTATACTTAGAAACAAAACCAATTATGTACAAGTTGTGAGCCCGTGTTGTACCAATTTTTTGTTAAATGTTAGTAATCTTTTGGGCTTAGCAAATGAAGTACCAGTTAGTCCAAAATAACCGCTTGACAAACACGAGAGAAATAGATGGGAACATTAGCATTTCCGTTAGATGAAAAGAATTCATCGAGAAAGCGTTAATTATTCCACCAATCACTCTTGTTATAATCTTGTGTGACGCATGTTTGTTTCATGATTGTTGATAAAGTTTGTTGTTTTATTATTATTATTATTATTATTATTATTATTATTATTATTATTATTATTATTATTATTATTATTATTATTATTATTATTATTATTTGATATTAAAAGTTTGAGTATCTTGAGTAACAAATATTTATCTAACTTTTGATAACGTATTGATTGTTGTAAAGTGCGGCAGGTGTTAGGAATATTATAAACTCTCTTAGTAACTTGATATTTATTTATTTATTTATTTATTTATTTATTTATTTATTTATTTATTTATTTATTATTATTATTATTATTATTATTATTATTATTATTATTATTATTATTATTATTATTATTATTATTATTATTATTATTATTATTATTATTATTATAACACGTCATGTTATATTAAGTTTAAAACAAATATCATTCACATCATCAAAATCACACTTCTTCATAATATGCCATAACATCATTTTTTGGGTTTCACGTTTCTTTTTAAATTCCACTTATTTTAACAAGAGTAAATTACACCGTTTATCCTTGTTGTATGTGTTGGACGGAGTCTTTCGTCATTTGACCGAAAAAAATGCGTCGTTCATCCCTAATTGCCAAACATTGTTCGTTGTTGGTCTCTCCCTCTAGCGGCGTTGTTAAGTCACCACATGTGATGCCCAATTGAGAGGTAATTTCATCATTTCACACCTCATAGTCTTTCTTTATACATTTTCATCTTCTACTATCACCCACCACCCACCATTATCTTTCTTCATTTGCCATCAAGGTCAAAAAAATCCAAAAAGAAGAAACATTTTTTTTTACCAAGCTCATTATTATCATCAAGAGTAAAAGATCTAATACAACCCATTTCATCATCAACAACAACAAAAACTCTGATACAAACTTATTTCCTTAACAAATTAATGTGCATTTTAAAATTTATCAGTATACTTAAAGAAACAAACTCATGTCATTTGAACTCATTTCATTTAAATAGAAACGTGAATCTAATAAAACCTTAAATCAGCAAAACCTCCAACAAAATCAATTGAATTCCTTATCTTCAAAAGTAATAACAATAAATCTAATACACAAACCCAATTCATTTAAAATTGCATTTCTAGACAAACAAAATTTAGATTACAGACCTATATCATGTTGCAACGTTATATACAAATATATTAGCAAAATTATTTCTAATCGTATGAAAGGTGGTTTAGCTGGTATCGTCGATCAAAACCAGTCTGCTTTTCTTTCGGGTAGATGTATTTCTGATAATATATTACTTACTCAAGAGTTAATGAGGGGATATCACTTAAACAGGGGAGCTGCTCGGTGTGCTTTCAAGGTAGATATTCAGAAAGCATACGACACAGTTGACTGGCGATTTCTTCGAAAGGCTCTTCAATGTTTTGGTTTTCATGAGAAGATGGTGGATTGGATTATGACATGCGTCTCGTCTCCGTCATTTTCAATAAATGTTAATGGTAATAGTCATGGTTATTTTAAAGGTAAGAGAGGTCTCCGGCAAGGCGACCCATTGTCTCCTTACCTTTTCACTATTGTTATGGAGGTTCTTAATCTCATTATCAAAAGGCGCGTTGATGAGGAAGGTGAATTTCAGTACCACCCGAAATGCCAAAGTGAGAAGATTACTCATCTTTGCTTTGCGGATGATCTAATTTTATTCTGTCATGGTGATACTCTATCTGCCTCGGTTATAAAAGAAGCTTTAGATGAGTTTAAAGAATACTCAGGTTTGGTTCCTAGTATCCCAAAAAGTATAGCTTTTTTCTCGAATGTGAAACAATCGATTAAAAATAGCATCCTTGCTATTATCCATTTGAAGAAGGAATTCTTCCTGTCAAGTATCTTGGTGTTCCCTTGATTTCTTCTAGATTACTTCACAATGATTGCAAAATTCTAGTTGAGAAGGTAAAAAACAAAGTGGGTGACTGGAAGAACAAATCATTATCTTTTGCCGGAAGACTTCAACTTATATTTTCGGTGCTTTCATCCATGCAAGTGTATTGGGCTTCAATCTTTATTCTTCCGACATCTATTATAAAAGATATTGAAAAGATTACTCGAGGGTTTCTTTGGTGTCAAGGAGATATGAAGCGTGGAAAAGCTAAAGTGTCTTGGGAAATCGTTTGCCTCCCGAAGAATCACGGAGGTCTTGGTTTAAAAAGTCTCTCAAAGTGGAATAATGCTCTTATGGCAACTCATCTATGGAGCATAATCACTAAAAAAGATACTTTGTGGGTCCGGTGGGTTCATTCTTACCGATTGAAAGATAGAAACTTTTGGGATGTTCCTATAAAATACGATTCAAGTTGGGGTTGGAGGAAGATCCTTCAAATGAGAGAAGTGCTAAAAGATTTTGTTATGCATAAATTGGGTAACGGGAAATCAACTTCTGCATGGTTCGATAAGTGGCATCCAAAGGGTCCGCTGAGTTCTTTTATTTCTAAGCGTAACATAAATGATGCAGGATTTAATCTAACTATGTCAGTTAACGAAGTTATAGAGGACGGGAGATGGTTGTGGCCTGAAGATTGGTTGACCAATCACAGTTTATTGCATCAGATTGAAGTTCCAGTTTTAGATGAATCAAAAGAAGATAAAGTCTGCTGGATTGACAAACATGGTCATACAGTTCCTTTCTCAGTTGGTGGTGTTTGGAATGACATTCGAAATGAAGGCAATGTCGTCCCTTGGTATAGACTTGTTTGGTACAGCCAATGTATCCCTCGCCATGCGTTTATTTTATGGCTAGCTATTGGGCAGCGGCTAAAAACACAAGATAAAATGCGCATTTGGGATCGCCACAATGATTTAACGTGTGCTTTATGTAAAAGTCAGCCAGATTCACATCCCCACCTTTTCTTTGAATGTTGTTATTCTAAACAAGTGTGGAACAAAATAAAAAAGTTAGCTAATATGGACTTAGTATCAGAAGTTTGGACTGATATTTTGGATTACCTGCAACCGCAATCTAAAAGTAATTCAGTTTGGAATGTCATTGGGAAGCTGGTCTTTGCTGCCACAGTTTATCACATATGGCAAGAGCGCAACCTACGCATTTTTAACCATGGTCCAAGATCAGTGGATAAGTTGGTTTGTAACATATATGAAGTGGTGAGATTAAAGCTTATGAGCCTTTCTATAAAGCATTCGCGAAATTCTGTGAAGGCCTTGGCAATGTGGAAGATCCCGAAACTCGACAAACAAATACTAGAATGATAGGTAATTCTAGTGTTTTATGGTCATATTCTGTAATATCAGAGTCTTGGACAATGTGGTTGACTTGTGATTGTGTCTGGCCATGGTTGAAGTTTAGCAACCTTGCCAAGGTTGTAAGTTTTGTCTTGCACAGAGGTGCCAATTGGTGTAGTCATGTTTATCGGAGCATGTTCCGAAAATGTGACTACTACATCTTCTTTTTCTATTGAGTCTGTATCAAATCTCTCTTTAAAATTAATAATATATTTTGCCGGTGGAGAAATCCTCCTTTATCCAAAAAAAAAAAATTAGATTAAAATGAAAATAAATACACCTTATCATACAAATGGCTAACACAATCATCTCATGCAGGAGTGCGATGTAGGAGTGATATACTATATCACCAAGATGGGTTAACATGTAAACCGGGAGCATTTGAATCTTTTCTTAGAGGCTCCAAGATGGGTTAACTTTATTGGGCTTGTAATTACCAAACATTAATTAATAGTTAACCCACAAACCGAAGCAATAAAACGAGGTTAAAAATCCAAAACTGCACTTTTCTCATANATAGGTAATTCTAGTGTTTTATGGTCATATTCTGTAATATCAGAGTCTTGGACAATGTGGTTGACTTGTGATTGTGTCTGGCCATGGTTGAAGTTTAGCAACCTTGCCAAGGTTGTAAGTTTTGTCTTGCACAGAGGTGCCAATTGGTGTAGTCATGTTTATCGGAGCATGTTCCGAAAATGTGACTACTACATCTTCTTTTTCTATTGAGTCTGTATCAAATCTCTCTTTAAAATTAATAATATATTTTGCCGGTGGAGAAATCCTCCTTTATCCAAAAAAAAAAAATTAGATTAAAATGAAAATAAATACACCTTATCATACAAATGGCTAACACAATCATCTCATGCAGGAGTGCGATGTAGGAGTGATATACTATATCACCAAGATGGGTTAACATGTAAACCGGGAGCATTTGAATCTTTTCTTAGAGGCTCCAAGATGGGTTAACTTTATTGGGCTTGTAATTACCAAACATTAATTAATAGTTAACCCACAAACCGAAGCAATAAAACGAGGTTAAAAATCCAAAACTGCACTTTTCTCATAGCCCCTATAAATATCAAATTTCGATAAAAGATTCAAGAATAAAGTGCGAATACGAAGACGAAATAATGTACAAAAGGAAAAGAACATTTATGGAGCCAGATTCTGATGACGAAGAAGAATTACAACAATCTAACTCAGCTTCAGATTCTGATGACGAAGAAGAATTACAACAATCTAATTCAGTTTCAGATTCTGATGATGAAGCAGAATTACAACAATCTAATTCAGTTTCAGATTCTGATGACGAAGCAGAATTACAACAATTTAAATCAGCTTCATATTCTGATGACGAAGAAGATCAAGAAGACTTGTTCGAGCCTGAGCCTGAGCCTGAGGCTACTGTTGTGCTTACTGATCGTGAAGTATTTGATTGCCCCATTTGTCTCGATCAACTCTTCACCCCAGTCTTTCAGGTAGTATATGATCATTGTCTTTTTTTGTTAATATTTATCATGCATATATTTAATTCCCATACCATCTTTTAAAGTAGCAAGCCCAAAAAATAAACAAATTAATTAATGTAGCTGTAATCAAACCCTTTTGAGGAGCACTAGATTAGAGGGGAATTAAAACATCTTTTTTAATTGATAAGATTTCCATAGCTAAAGAAACCTAGCCACATTTGACAAGTTTCTGTTCATGGCATTGGCAGTGCGAGAACGGCCATATAGTATGCTCTTCGTGCTGCTCCAAGTTGAAGAGAAAATGTCCTTTTTGCAACATGCGCATTGATATCCGTTGCCGTGGTCTTGAAAAGTTTCTCCAATCAATTAATATTTTATGCAAATTTGCTCACAATGGTTGCACTAAGACAATGCCTTACTCCAAGAAGATTGAGCATGAACAAGTGTGTCAACATGTCACATGTTTTTGCCCTTACCCGTCATGTTCCTTTGCATGTAGCCCCTCATTGCTGTACAGCCACTTTGGTGTCCACCATGAACTTTCCACCACCCGCTTCACGTACAACACCACCTTCTCTGTTTCTGTAGAAATCAATCAAAAGCAAATTTTTCTTCAAGAAAGACATGGAAGTGTCGTATTCATCCTCCATCATGAAGTTCAACAACATGGGCGAGCTTTCTATGTTGATTGTGTTGGCCTAAGCACGTTGAAAGATATGTTTGCATATCATTTGACTGCTGAAAGCGTGGATATGGATACATATGTTACATTGAAGTCGGTACCAGAGGTACACACAGAGTTGCCTAAACATACTTTTCTGAAGAAGTACCTAACAGTCCCATCTGCCTTTGCGGGTGACAACGGGATTCTTTCTCTATCTGTATGCATAACTAAGGATGATCCAGCCGCGCTCGAGGTGCAGGAGGGAGAGCGTGGCCGTGGGTTGCATGATCATGATGCACATAAAGTTCTAAAGGTGGTGCTGAACAACCCGGGCGCATTGGATTGCTCGATTTGTCACAAGCCATTGTGGACCCCTGTCTTCCAGGTATTTCTTTTATCATTCTTATCTGCATTATATGTTTAGAAATTTCTAAGAACAAAAAACCAAGTGCATAGCTTGTCTATGCATTAGAACGTTGTCCATATGCTGTTTGAGGTTCCCTTGTGCTTAGAACTAAGAGCGGTTTCTTTACATTAAAATTTTCATTGTGGCCTGTGGGAATGTGTTTGGTTAATTCAGAACTATAACTCTTCCTACTTATCTTCACGCGGATCCTTCTATATGAATGGAAAATAAATCACTCAAGCATGCATTATTACAAAGCCTAACATTCGTTTTCCATCTCAACCCATATGTTACTGTATGATGCTTGGGATTCTCTTTGGCTATGACACATATTGATTTTAATTTATGGAATTGCAGTGCAAGAACGCCCATCTGGCATGCTCCTCATGCTGCTCCAAGCTCAATAGTAAATGTTCATGTTGCGGTTACAACTATAACCGTTGTCTAGGTCTTGAGAAGGTCATCAAATCAATCGGTAAAATATCATGTAAATATGCTAAATTCGGTTGCAAAGAGACACAGCCTTACAATGAAAAGAGCAAGCATGAGAAAGATTGTCCATGTGCCACATGCTTTTGCCCTCATCCATCATCATGTTCCTTTGCTGGTTCTTACAAGAACCTGTACTTTCACTTTGGGATCAAACATGCAGCTGACATCACCCGATTCCGCTACCGGGCTACATTTTCTCTTTGTGTAGACATTAATCAGGGACACGTTTTTCTTCAAGAACAAAGCGGGAGTGTCATCCTCATCCTCAATCATCAAGTTCAGAAACAAGGACGTGTCTTTTATATTGATTGTGTCGGCACACGTGCATTAGAGAATCATTTTGAATATAGTTTGACTGCTGAAAGCATGGAATCATCTCGGACGTTGAAATGTGTACCAGAGATGTACACAAAATGGTCCAAACATAATATGCCCAGAAAGAATTACCTAACAGTCCCACCTGACTTTCCGGGTTACAATGGGATTATATCTCTATCTATCTGCATAAACAGAGGTATTTATCTAATATGCTTAGATTATAGTTACGAGTTTCTTGAATTAATCTATGTTTTCTCAAGAAATATTTGTTATTGAACTTGAATTCTTGGTAATCGGGGGATCAATATCATATGTCTAAATGCAGGAGAGGAAGCTTTCAAATGTTACCTTTTTGAAGATGATGATGAAGAGCAGTTATTATAAGAGCAAGGATGGTGTTTTGCAAGAATATTTCATCATTTGAAGCATTTCAAGATAAACAAAAAAGGCAAAATATCAAGAGGGGCAAACTGTGATGATCTAGTTCCCCATCTTAATGATCCAAATTTGTTGATGATTTGCAAATATTTATGAGGTAAACGTTATTTAAGAGGGTTCTTGGGTCGGTTAGAGTTACTATTTAAATGTTAAAATATTGTAAACGACTCTTAATAATCATTGACAATGAGAAAATGTTATGATTTGCTTACACCAATTCAACTGATCATGTAAGGCTCCGTGAAGGTGTATGAGATGTTATAAGTGTGTTTCAGATTGGGATTTAAATAGTCAGCAATTTTGGTAGCATATGGATTTTATTGATAGAGTTTGGTGGGCAGTATTCATATGATTTAAATNGCATAGCTTGTCTATGCATTTGAACGTTGTCCATATGCTGTTTGAGGCTCCCTTGTGCTTAGAAGTTAGAACTAAGAGGGGTTTCTTTACATTAAAAATTACACTGTGGGAATTTGTTTAATTTAGAACTATAACTCTTCCTACTTATCTTCACGCGGATCCTTACTATTTGAATGGAAAATAAATATCACTCAAGCATGCATGATTACAAGCCTAGTTTTCGTTTTCCATCTCAACCTCTATGTTACTGTATGATGCTTAGGATTCTCTTTGGCTATGACACATATTGATTTTAATTTATGGAATTGCAGTGCGAGAGTGCCCATCTGGCGTGCTCCTCGTGCCACTCCGAGCTCAAGGGTGAATTTTCATTTTGCGGTTACAACTATAACCGTTGTCGAGGTCTTGAAAAGGTCATTGAATCAATCGGTAAAATATCTTGCAAATATGCTAAATTTGGTTGCAAAGAGACACAGCCTTACAATGAAAAGATCAAGCATGATAAAGATTGTCCATGTGCCACATGCTTTTGCCCTCACTGCACCCATCATCATGTTCCTTTGCTGGTTCTTACAAGAACCTGTACTTTCACTTTGGGATCAAACATGCAGCTGACATCACCCGATTCCGCTACCGGGCTACATTTTCTCTTTGTGTAGACATTAATCAGGGACACGTTTTTCTTCAAGAACAAAGCGGGAGTGTCATCCTCATCCTCAATCATCAAGTTCAGAAACAAGGACGTGTCTTTTATATTGATTGTGTCGGCACACGTGCATTAGAGAATCATTTTGAATATAGTTTGACTGCTGAAAGCATGGAATCATCTCGGACGTTGAAATGTGTACCAGAGATGTACACAAAATGGTCCAAACATAATATGCCCAGAAAGAATTACCTAACAGTCCCACCTGACTTTCCGGGTTACAATGGGATTATATCTCTATCTATCTGCATAAACAGAGGTATTTATCTAATATGCTTAGATTATAGTTACGAGTTTCTTGAATTAATCTATGTTTTCTCAAGAAATATTTGTTATTGAACTTGAATTCTTGGTAATCGGGGGATCAATATCATATGTCTAAATGCAGGAGAGGAAGCTTTCAAATGTTACCTTTTTGAAGATGATGATGAAGAGCAGTTATTATAAGAGCAAGGATGGTGTTTTGCAAGAATATTTCATCATTTGAAGCATTTCAAGATAAACAAAAAAGGCAAAATATCAAGAGGGGCAAACTGTGATGATCTAGTTCCCCATCTTAATGATCCAAATTTGTTGATGATTTGCAAATATTTATGAGGTAAACGTTATTTAAGAGGGTTCTTGGGTCGGTTAGAGTTACTATTTAAATGTTAAAATATTGTAAACGACTCTTAATAATCATTGACAATGAGAAAATGTTATGATTTGCTTACACCAATTCAACTGATCATGTAAGGCTCCGTGAAGGTGTATGAGATGTTATAAGTGTGTTTCAGATTGGGATTTAAATAGTCAGCAATTTTGGTAGCATATGGATTTTATTGATAGAGTTTGGTGGGCAGTATTCATATGATTTAAATTATTTTGGTCTTCTTTTGTATAAAGGATATATTATGATTGAAACGTCATGGACTCATGGTATCAAAGCTAGGTTTGCGCTCATTCCCTAAGAGCATAAGGTATAATGCCCATGAGTTATTTTTTAACACACCGTCACGTCAGCGCCACATCAGCTTTAACCTTTTCACCTTAACTCACAAAAAACACCATGGTACAATAACTTACCTTAACTCACATTCACTCAACTTTACCTCAATTATTTTCAATTTCAACCCCAAACTTTAATAAATACTTCATTAATTTAAAACTATAACATTAATTCGATCAACACATTACAATACGGAATTTTTTTAAAAAATAGTACAAAATTAAAAAAACGCAACATAACACAATTAATCATTCTTGACGAGGAGGCAATCCGTATTTCTTGATGATTCGGTCCTTTTCCATATTGACCAACGCCACATAGTTTGGATTCTTGCCGGTAATGTCAAGCAACAAGAATTCAATCTCCTTCAACCTCTGTTGTGTGTATTGGTTTTCTGCGGTCGCCCCTGGACGCATCTTCATATTTTGCCCGATACTCTTGGTGCATAGCCTCCCTGAAATTGAAAAAAGAAAAGGAACCTCCGATGCTAGTCGTGCCTTCGGTGCTTGTCGTTGTCTCGGATTTTTGTTTCATCGAAGCCCGCTTTTTTCCCATGGGCCGTGGTTCTTCATCATGACCAAACAAAGCCTCGTTTGTTTAGCTTGGAACGTCGCCGGTTAAATCAACCGGCTCGGCGAGTTCCATTTGGAATGTTTACGCAAAACATCCCAAGCATCGTCGTTGTTAAACGGCGTGTTTCCGTTCTCTTCACGATACGTTTGGTGAGCTCGTCTGAGGATATCATCCTCACTTTCCCCACTTTTTTGTAATAACTGAATAGTGAATATACAAATTCTTTGACCTTTAATAACTGAATAGTAAATATACAAAGTCACTTGACATATAGCAACATGTAATGAAAGCATTCTCTATCGATTTCACTAAAAAGAAGTTCCCAGTACTTCTTCTATTAAATTCTCCATCTCACTTATGGCAAGCTCAATTATGAATATTGACAATATCCCAATCGTAATCCTTTTTTTCCCTCCTCCTTCTTCTCCTTTTTTAATTCTCTTGCACACTTTTTTTAATCATGCAACTTTTTTAACATCTATGCATCACATTATGTACAAGTTGTGAGCCCGTGTTGAACCAATTTTTTATGTCGCCGCTTTGACAGCGAACATTTTTTCTGCTTGAATTATCTTTCTTTGTTAAATGTTTATAATCTTTTGGGATCAGCAAATGGTTGTGTTCGGCAATAAACTTAACTAATTTGTATTTTTCAGAAACAATATCAACAGTTCTAACCCTGATGCGAGCTTTACTGAGTTATATTTCTTATTTGTTTGAGAATCCAAAGTGTCGACATTAATACCTTTTGGAACTCCTTTACTACACATGATGTATTGTATTTTACGATTCTAGTTTTTGTTAATCTTTGTATTGCTTTTTTAATTACAAAACCTCCCATTTCAGCGTAAGTCCTATACATCTCTATAGCTTCCTCTTACGTATCATATAATGACCCTTAATTGGTATACAAATTTCTTCTATATACGGCTCTCAATATATCAATCCATTATGTGTCATAGTATGTTCATATAAAATTGGTCTTGGTGTTCTCATAGAATTTGTGTATCAATGTTACATTAATATTAATTGTTTTGATGCAGAATCACATGTAATATGATGCCGAATCACAAATGTTACTTACAAATAAGAGACAAATCAAAATAGGATCATATGTATTTTAGCTTATAATAACTAAATTTGTCATAACAAGAAAGATTCACCTTCCATTTACTCCTTTTTATTAGATCAAAATAAAATCACATGTGATTTAGTTTATAACAACAAATAGTAAATTACACGTGATTTACATATTTATATAACAAAACACAACAAAAACATAACCACATTCGATTTACTCCTCTCTATATCAAAATAGAATCACACATGATTCAGTTTATAACAACATAGAGTAAATTACACATGATATACATTTTTTCATAACAAAACATAATCACCTGCGGTTTACTCCTTTTCTAGTTCAAAATATAATCACATTTGATTCGGTTTTTAATAACAAAGAGTAAATCACACGTTCTCAAAACAGAACACAACGAATAAAGAATCACCTGCGATTTGTTCCTTTTCTAGATCAAAAAATATTTACGCTGATTCTGTTTATAATAACAAAAAGTAAATCATACATGATTTACCTTTTTACATAACAAAACAGAATCACATGTGATTTACCTCTTTCTAAATCAAAATAGAATCACATGTGATTC
>LBNU01017304.1:15598-25819 GCA_014162995.1 Artemisia annua
AATCACTGTGATTCAGTTTATTATATAACAAAGATAATCCAACTCGGTACATTGAATTTTTTCATAACATAAACACAAACTATACAAAACACACGTTGATTTTTACCGCAATTTATTGAAAATCCATCTTTCTGGATCTGCAAATTCTTTTACATAAATACTTCTGGATTCTGGTCAATGTCTACTATCTCTATATTAAATGCCATTCAACTTCTGCTCTATGCGCGAGTCAAGACATCGATCGCACCAACCTGCTTATTTCTTCGCTCACAATGATATTGTGTTTTTCGATATTCTTAACTATTTGACTGATCTAGAAAAAAACAAAATGCTATATTATAACAAACCTAGCATCAACTTAAAACTGGCAAGTTAAATACCATTTTCAGATTAATTTGCCTTTTATAGGTGGTATTGTATAGACCAATTAGGATTGGTTTTTATTCTAAAAAAGTGATGTGTTAGTATATTGTAAATCTGAAATCCGACCGATGGTAATTTACGGTTAATAAGGAACATATTTCATGATTAACTACGGCTATTCGTGTGATTTACGATGATTTGTGTGTGTTGTTGTTGCAATTCGGTGGTTTGTTTGTTTTTCTGTTGAGAGAGAATTTGTAGAAACTCTATGTATTTATTTATTTTATTTTTTATTTTTTTTGGTTAAAATGAAAGTAAATTAAATATTTTAGGCTTTTATATGGAACAAATCTGCCCTTACTATGGGATTTGGTGTTTTGATATATATTAGCCATTGATTCAAAATGGAATCAAAGGCTACCATCTCACCTCCACTTATCTTTAGTTTGTATTATCTCTACTACTTATATCTCTGGTATTTATGCATTTTTAAATTAAAAAGGCTTAAAATTTAAGTAATGTTGAATGCATATAATATACCTTAAACTTAAATGGTTAAGTAGCAAGTTTAACTATTTTACTTTGCGTTTCAAAATAAGTTTAAGTCACAATCTCTCTTTAAAATGTCAACTTTTTAAATCACAAGTTTTTAATATTAACCAATCTCTCTTTATCAAAAAAAAAATCGCTATTGCTCTATTTATACTACATATAAAAATTGAATAATTTTCTTTAAAATTTAAAAAATAGCAACGTGTTATACCTAAAATACCATTTTATTACGGAGTATTATTTTATCAGAAAAAGTAGTTCGACTTGTTTTTTTTTAATATTTTGCCCTAAAACCATCATTAAAAAGTTTATCAATCATATTTAATACATACTATACATTTATCATTTCAAGTATATATAACACATCATTTTTAGAATAAAAACCTCGCTATTGCTCTATCAATACTACATATAAAGGGCAAATTATCTGAAAATGTATTTAACTTGCCACTTTTTACCATTGTATGTAGCATTCTTTTTTTTCCCAATCAGTCAATGAACTTGCAAAATCCATTCATTGCGTATAGCGGTGACATGTTTGACCTGCTGGGGCAGGTTAAGCTAACGATCATTAGGTTTATCATTGCAATGTTAGTCCTTTAGACTAACAATCGTTTATCATGGCTACATAGAATGACAAAAAGTAACAAGTTAGATGACTTTTATTATTTTTAAAATTTATGTACGTTTTTTACACATTTTTGCACACATTTTTATACACGTTTTTATTCACATTTTTATACATGTTTATACACACGTTTTTATACACGTTTTTATGCATGTTTTTATACGGATTTTTATACACACATTTGTATACACGTTTTTATGCACACGTTTTTTATACACATGTTTTTATGCACGGTTTTACACACGTTTTTAAAATGTTTCAATACATACATTTTTATACACACGTCTTTATACACACATTTGTATATACGTTTTTATACACACGTTTTTATGCACGTTTTTATACAAACTTTTAATTTAACTTTTTTTACACGTTTTTTACACACGTTTTTATATACGTTTTTATGCACGTTTTTAATTTATCTTTTTTTACATGTTTTTATATACGTTTTTGTAGGATATTGGTTATCATAACACAAGGTGAAGATTAAGCTCAAGTCGAATTTCCTAGATAAAGAAAGTGTATCTTAAGCTAGATGACACTCGGGGTGACCGAGTTTTCCATATGATTTTTCCACGTTTTATATAAGTTTTTTACACACTTTTAATTTAACTTTTTTTTTTTTTTTTTTTTTTTTAATTTAACTTTTTTACTCCTTTTTACACACGTGTATAAAAACGTGTGTAAAAACGTGTATAAAAACATGTGTAAAAAAAGTCCGTATAAAAACCTTCATTAAAGCATGTATAAAAATGTGTGAATAAAATATGTGGTATAAAAATGTATGCATAAAAATGTGTATAAAAAAAACATGCATAAAAATATGTGTATAAAAACGTGTATAAAAATGTGTTTATAAAAACGTGTATAAAAACCCGTGTATAAAATCGTGTGTATAAAAACGAGCATAAAAATGAGTGTATAAATTTGCGTATAAAGACGTGTGTATAAAAACGTGTGTATAAAAATGTATGTATTGAAACATTTTAAAAACGTGTATAAAACCGTACATAAAAACGTGTGTATAAAAAACGTGTGCATAAAAACGTGTATACAAACGTGTGTATAAAAATCCGTATAAAAACATGCATAAAAACGTGTATAAAAACGTGTGTATAAACGTGTATAAAAATGTGTGTATAAAAACATGTATAAAAATGTGTGCAAAAAACGTATATAAATTTTCAAAATAATGAAAGTCATCTAACTTGATACTTTTTGTCATTCTATGTAGCCATGATAAACAATCGTTAGTCTAAAGGACTAACATTGCAATGATAAACCTAACGATCGTTAGCTTAACCTTGCTCTAGCAGGTCAAACAGGTCACCGCTACACGCAATGAACGGATTTTGCAAGTTCATTGACAGATTGGGGGGAAAAAAAGAAGGCTACATACAATGGTAAAAAGTGACAAGTTAAATACATTTTCAGGTAATTTGCCCACATATAAAAGTTGAATAATTTTCTTTAAAATTTAAAAAATGAGCAACGTGTTATACTTAAAATACCATTTTATTACGGAGTATTATTTTATCAGAAGTAGTTATTTTTTTTTTTATTTTTTTTTTTTGTTTTTTGTTTTTTGTTGTTAATATTTTGCCTTAAAACCATCATTAGAAAGTTTGTCAATCATATTTAATACATACTATATATTTATCATTTCAAGTATATATAACAACACATCATTTGTAGAAAAAGTTTTTAATGGTTTCAACTAATTGTTATGTTAAAACAATTTCAATTACATTTTAATTATTTTACTTTGTGCGTATAAACGTTATCCGAAACACTTAACCAAAATTTCTTAACTATAATTATTCGCCGCTATAAAGTTGCGTCGCTACGTGGTCGTACGTCTATCATCCTACACACACAGATCCCTTATCATTCAATTTTGGGAATCTCAACTAACCATGCCAATGAAGACCAATCAAGCAATGACTTGAAGTAGCCCATATATAAGAGAGATAGGTCAACGTTATAAACTTAGTCACTCATCTTTCTTGAAATGCTTCAGATGAGGAAACAGGTACGAGCCTTATCACCTAGCATACAAGACAATCGTTAGAAATTTTTGGTTATGCAAACAGATAGAGAGAGAAGTCCATTGTAGCTAGCAAACTCTGACTCTGACGGGACAGTTAGATAATTCTTTGAAGGCATATTATGTCTAGACCACTTTGCATATATCTGCGGTACACATTCCAACGCCCGATATGTCTTCATGCTTTTAGCAGTTAGTTGATATTTAAATTTATTTCGCAAGATCTTCGTACCAACACAATCAATATATATTACCCGTTCATGTTGTCGGACTTGATGATTGAGGATAAAGATGACACTTGCGTGTTTTTCTTGAAGAAACAAGTGCTCCTGATTTATGTCCACACAAAGAGAGAAGGTGGTGCCATAGGTGAATCGAGTGATGTCAGCCTCATGTTTGATACCAAAGTGAAAGTACAGATTCTTCTGAGAACCGGTAAATGGACATGAAGGGTAAGGGCAAAAGCATGTGGCATGTGGACAAATTTGTTCATGTTCACTGTGACAACTCAAACGCATTCTCACTTGACAACCACGCTTAGCATTTTTGCATGGTATGATGGCTGTATCAATGATGGTCTCAAGACCTTTGCTATAACAACCAGTCGATGTGTAGCATAAAGGACATATTTTCTTCATCTCGGAGCAGCACGAAGAGCATGATAGATGCCCTTTCTCACACTGCAATACAATAAACTGACTATAAAATCTATGTTTATTTCGACAGAATTGTCACACAAATCTTAAACTGCATATAAGTTGAACAGAAAAGAAGCCTCTATAATGTTGCAATGCATGCTTATTACCTAATTCGTAAATTATTATTTTGGTAAGCATGTATTTAGCCAGAAAACAGGAGAGCTGTGATTACTATTTTCCTATTTGTGTGACTATTGGACAATGCCATTTCACTTGGTACCACAATGTTTTATAACTGAAAGAAAACATACAAACTAGTTGGTTGGTAAAAGGGCTTACCTTAAATTTAACCAGCCACTTCCCCCAGTTTCTGGATTAAATCCCTAATGTTTCTTTTTCAAATGGTTTAGATCCTAAGTTTATCCTATTTATTCAAAAAAGATAGCACGAGCAGATTTATGTTTCCAATTTAGACCATCGAGTTTATTTGTGTTATTGGAAATCCACCCATTTTATCTTTCAATATAAAGAGAGAGAATACTCTGCCAAACTTAGACATCAACTTACGATTAGAAACAAACTACATATGGACTACATTCGTATGCCTTGGCAAGTAAAATAATTTGGTTAACTATTGGAGTAACTGAAATCTAATATTTCTTTGTCTAACATGGTTTCACAAATATTTATGACAATTTTTAGCAGTAAGCACAGCACACATTAAATTAAGCCTGCAGATATGTCCAAGTAGATCATAAATTGGTTGAAAATGATTTAATTGCCAATATTCTAAACGCATACATGATAAAGGAAGATGTAAAACCTGGATGACAGGCCTGCGCAATGGCTTGAAACATGTTGAACAATAAAACATGTCGAGATTGGTCAGCGTCACCTTTAGTCTTCCATCTAAATTAGGAAAATACTCAATCCTAACCTTTTCCATCTCCTCCTCAAACTCAGATGAGATAACTTTCTTTTTTATGCATACAGATAGAGACAAAAGTCCTTTGTAATCTGCGAATCCAGATGGAACTGTTAGGTTACACTTTCTTGGTGTATCTTTTGACCATGTTGTATATATCTCTGGTGCAGATCGCAACAAAAGACAAGTCTCCATGCTTTTAGCAGTCAGTTGATACACAAAACCACCTTTGAAACAGCCTACCCCAACACAATCAATATTAAAAGCTCGGCCATGTTCTTGAACTTCATGATTTAGGATGAATATGACATTTTCGTTTTGCTCTTGAAGAAAAATGTGCTTCCTATCTATTTCCATACAAATAGAGAAGGTAGTGTTGTAGGTGAAGCGGGTTGTGGAAGCTGTGTGCATGATGCCAAAGTGGATGTAGAGGCTTTTGAAAGAACCAGCAAAGGAACATGATGGATGAGAGCAATCACATGTGGCATGGGGGCATGATTGTTCATGCTTCCTCTTTTTATTGTAAGGCACTGTCTTTTTGCAACCAGACTCGGCATTTTTGCATGATATACTACTGATTGATTCAATGAACTTCTCAAAACCTCGACAACGGTTATTGTTGATACCAATCGGCATGCAGCAGAGACATATTCCTTTCAACTCGCACCAGCATGAGGAGCACGCTACATGGCCCATCTCACACTGCAAAATCAAATCTATGTTCTTATCAAAGAGAAAAAATAAATTCTCAACTCCATAACTTCCGGCACATAAAATGACACGTTTCTTTCTGATTTGGTATAATAAACCAAAAATCACATGTAAATTTGAAATCACATCCAGACTAAAACATAGACTACCTTCACATGCATTGTCATATTATACACATAAATAATCTTGATTTCTATATTTGAACTATTAGAGTAACTGACAGCAAATATTTATAACCATTGCAAACAATTCAGACATGAAGAAAAGGAGATATAATACCTGGAAGACAGGAGGGAACAACAGACTGGAACATATCATACAATCTAATATTTCGGGATCACGCAGAACCACTTGAAGTGCTTCATTTTCATTGTTAGTAGTATGGAGTAAACAAGTCACATATTGCTGAGGATTTTTCCCCTCGATCTCAAGCTCATCTTCATCTGCCTCTTCTTCAGACATTAGCGAATCTAATTCTACATCTGCTATGGGAATCAATTCATCATCATCTTCCCGAAAGGAATGGGGGTGACACATTGGTTCAGGCTCACTCTTTCTGTTATTGTAAGCTGCCATTGTCTCTTTAAAACATGATATCCTAGTGATTGATTCAATGGCCACCTCAAGACCTCGGCAACGCTTATATACATAACCAACCGAATAGCAGACAAGACAGGTTGTGTTAGCCTTGGAGCAACAAGAGCAGCATGCCAAATGGCCATTCTGACACTGCAACACCATAAACCAAATTTGAAAATTCATAATATAATGCTAATAAGGTCAAACAAGCATCTAGGTCTTTCTGGTCACCAAGTATGGTTTGTGCTTTCAGTTGGCACAACTCATAATAATATCACGATCTTTTGACTTTTGAACTGACAGATTCCAACAGACCTTGACTTTTGCTGGAAATATATTTGCTAAACAAAATAACACATTAACTTTTTTCTCATTAATAAATAGCAAACCGTTTATACAATATTTGTTATATGATATATGATGACTATCTATGATTTAAGATATCACAAGCATCTGAGGTCACATGCAAAATGTTCTGTAGCTGTTGTTTCTTAGACTTGCATGCAACTAAAGATGATCACTATAGATTCATAAATTAACTGGTCACCAATCATAATCTTAATATGCACTTGTAGGTTGAGATACCCAAAAAAAACAAAAAAAAAAAAAAAAAAAAAAAAAAAAAAAAAAAAAAAAAAAAAAAAAAAAAAAAAAAAAAAAAAAAAAAAAAAAAAAAAAAAAACAAAAAAACAAAAAAACAAAACAAAAAAAAAACAAAAACAAAAAAAAAAAAAAACAAAAACAAAACAAAAAAACTGACCAGGTTCTAGGAGTAGCTCAGTTATACATGAAGCATATATTAGGCCTTGAAATTGGTTAAGTAAAGACTTCTGTTTACAGCTATGGATTATCATATAGGTCCCATCTACAAGGTGTAGTACTGTGAAAAAGATAATAAACTGAGAATCATACATTTGAATCAATCAACCCCACTTCCTCAAGCTTAGACATTTCGTTTTTTATTAAGTACATAATCCACATATACTAGGACAGCACGCATCAAACACATGGAAACAATACCCGTTATTGGTTTAAAACACTAGAGTCAACAATTTGCTAGCATTAATGTACAGAAACACGACAAAATGAAAATGCTATACCTGGAAGATAGGGGTGCACAATGCCACATTTGGTCACCAAGTATGGTTTGTGCAGTAGTGGTGTAAAAAAACACGATTTTTTGGCTTTTGAACTGATTAATTTCAACTACATTGACTTTGGCTGGAAGTATATTTGCTACATGAAAACAGGCTCATAGCACATAAACTCCCTCTCATTTGCCTTGATGTGCCATTCAACTCTCAGACAGAAAAGGTTCTAGGACAAGCTCGGTTATGCATGAAGAATATATTTGGCCTTGAAATGGTTAAGTAAAGACTTCTAATTACAGCCTATAGATTATCATATAGGTCCTATCTAAGAGAAGTAGCACTNAAGCACTCGATTCGAATGTTAATTAATTCACATCATCACATCAGCCCCACAATCCATGACCGAACTGGTTGTACGACAATCGTCCCGTCTGTATACACTGGACCTTCTTCTTCTTCAACCCCCGCATCCAATCAACAGACACACGGGCGGCTTTTGTGTTATTAAATTTAAGGAGAGGCGGCGTGTTTGTTTTATTTCGATAAAATAATCAATTTGTGTGGTCCCAAGTTGGGACCAGCTACAAATTTGACCTAATCGATAAAATATAAGATAATAATTTTTTTTGAAAACCCCAGTGTATATATATTAGTCCCAACAAAACTATTAAACAGTTGATAATACCTGTGCACGCACAGGCTTTTAAAATTCATTTTGATATGTATTATTATCGATTAAGAAATGAATCGCAATAAGAGGTTAACACGATAAATCATAAGTATGAGAAGAATGTGTTATTTCACATCCGCTGACTACCAACTCAATAACAATTATCGTGAGTATAGTAACGTAATAACCTGATTAATAAACCATATATTCTGCTTTATAATTCTCATGTACATACTTGTATTTTCCTTAACAACGCCAATTTTTTTTTTTTTTTTTTTTTGATTTGATGAAACATCACGTCAATGAATAAAGTTAGGCTACCATCTACGTAGTATTTCTTTTTTTGATTTAGGATGTGATTGTTATCAAATAAGAATTGTGATGCGTGCATTTTTTTTTTAAATTTAAAGAAAACACCTTCTACATTAAACAATGACTATCTAACCTATGTGTTTGTTTGTTTTTTCTTAATAATTAGCTTTGTATAACGGTTTTAACTGACAGACATGCTGAGGTTGATATTGATGTTATTGTTTAACTTTAACTATTGATATAATTTTGTACAAAATGTGCGAGTTTAGTAGCACATAATAAGCGTTAATGAAGTTAAATATGTTCCGTAAAGTTTTTAAAATGCTTTTATGGATTTTCATATACAAATTTTAAATAACAATTTCATGAGTCGTTGTTATAAGTAGAATCGCGTATATTTATTTCCATATCACAGTAACTCATGCTTACCATTTGATATTTATATTCCCGTTACTAATAATTTAGCCGTATTTAATATTCAAACTCGTGTACGCATAAATTAAGCTTTTAAATTGAACGTTATTTATTTGTATTTTTTCTAAAGTTATTAAAAAACATGGAAACTTGTAATTTTACACTTAGCTCCATATATTTTATTTAAAATTCAACCACCAAAGTTTTATTAATTACTTCCTCTTTTTTTAAGTTTTTGTTTTCATAAATTTGACACCTATATTTTTATGCATTTTTTTTCTTAACCAAATTTCTCCACCAAATTTATTAAGTTTGACCAAAATCAATTTAATTTTGACTTTCTATTGACCAATCATATTGCTCGATTTTGCCTACGTGGCAAAATCGAGCTCTCCTATTTGTCTATTTTTTTTTCAATGAGAAGGGTTTTGTAAAAATACTCCGAAATGATGTAATTCTTTTATTATATAAAAGATTAATAATGTGTTTAAGGTATCAGATGTTTTTAGCGATTATATATAAGTGTTTTAGCCGTTATAAGTTGTTATTCGATATTGGCATGTTGGTTGTAGATGTGTATAGGGTTTGGTAGATTTTATCCTGAAAAAGTCTTGTGCAGATCTAGTTTTACCGAGGACATGTTCTCGGCAATGATTGTTCGGGTTTTGACTTTCATTGGCCTTTGATTAGCTAATTACTTTGACTTTCGTTGACATGACAAACTATACCTTGAGGACATGACCTCATGAAAAATATGGTCAAACATTTGTGGACGTTTGACTGGAGATTGAGTGGGTCCCACTATGCCGTTGGGGGAATTTGTCGTCATCGTGATTACCGACGAGGCTTCCTCGATGATTGTAGGCCGATGACTTGTCTACGACAAAAGGGGCTCGAATGTTGTAGAGGCCTAATTAGGAGTATTTTCGTGTACCAAATAAGATTTGAACCATTGAGGTCTTGTGAGGAGATCAAGTGCTGTAAGCAAACGTAAATAAATGCTAAACCATCTTAAATACTACAAAATAAAAGTAAATAAATAATTTTATTGTAATACCGAAACATGTACGTGTTAAAAGAAAAACCAATTTAAATTATCTAGCTTTTGTAAAATAAATATGTTAAAAAGTTAATAAGTAACAAAAAATAATATTCAAAAGAAAATCCTCTAACAAACTTGTACCGAGAGGACACGTGTTGAGAAATTATTGGTTTCCAAATATCTTGGCTCTCCACTATCATTCTCTGTCACCACCACCTTATATATGCATATGCAGCATACATTGCATTG
>LBNU01017304.1:25828-39913 GCA_014162995.1 Artemisia annua
TCAGGAAAGATTCATTACTCTTTTTCCTCTGTAGTCTCAGAAAAACTCGCCGTTTAACATATCTGGATGTCCCCTATATAAAAACATAATTTATAAATACCCTAATGCTTATTTTTATTAAGATTATCTAACGACCAATAAAAAATGACTTTTTTATTTGCTAAACCAGAATAAGAGAATTTATTTGTTTGATTTAGGATTTGGGTTTTCCACCTACTTATGGAAAACTATTAAACAAATTATTCCGATGAAAAATATTATAATAAATGAATTATATTTATGAGCATACAGAATAAAAAATATTAGTCTTTTAAGGCAGTAGTTATACCTGAAAAACAGGAGTGGAATAATGGATGTAAAACAAATAGGGCAATCACCAGGTAGTTTGAATCGATAAAAACTACTCGATTGAAGTGTTAATTAATTCATAACATCATCCATCATCAGCCCAATCCATCGACCGAACTTGGTGTGTACGGACAATCGTCTTCCGTCTGTTATATCCACTGGACCTTCTTTTCTATCTTCAACCATCCGTACCATCCAATTGGCACAGACACATCCGGGGCCGGCGACTTTTTGTCGCTATCGTCTCTATATAAATTTAAGAGAGGGGTGTTTGTTTTATTTCAGAGAGAAGGTACACAGAAACTCTCTAAATTAATACTAGCTAACACTTACATAAATTGTCTCGATAAATTAAATATTATGCGTGTGGTCCCAAGTTGGGACCAGTACAAATTTGGACTCAATCAGATAAAAATAATAAGATAATAAATTTTTTTGAACCCATGTTATATATTAGTTCCCAACGAACTAATAAATTAATAATGTGTTTAAGGTATCGGATGTTTTAGCGATTATATTATATAAGTGTATTTTAGCGTTATTAGTTGTTATTCGATATTTAGGTCATAGTTTGGTTTGTATAGAAGATGTATAGGGTTGGTAGATATTTATCTGAAAAAGTTTGTGCAGATCTTAGTTTTACGATGGAATAGTGTTCTCGGAAATGATATGTTCGGGATTTATGACTATTCATTGCCTTTAATGAATTAGACAATTACTATTGACATTTCAGCTAATGAACATGACCACTATCACCTGGGTACAAGTGACATCTCACATGATAAAATAGGTCACATACATTTGTGGACTTTGACTGAGTAATTGATGGGTCACTTATTGCTTATGGGTGGAATTATTTAGTCATCGTGATAAAGCTGCACTCGCTCCGATCAGAGACTTGGTTCTCGTATATCGTAGACCAGACTGACAGTTTATAGAATATAAATGATACCCAGGCAATTAAAGGAGGACGAATCACAGATATACTATAAGCAATAATGGTCTAACTCTAAAAACAGAGGACCGTAATGTTGTGTAGTATACGAGTAGCCACGACAATTTCAATAATGCAAAAATATAAAGTTATATTGAAATTACCATTTAGATGTACTTGGTGTAGTGGAGCGAATGAAGATGCTGTATAAAGCTAATAAACGATAGATGAATAGTTATGATAATAACGATGACAAAGTGGTTATGTTGATACATATAAAACTAGGCTGTATATAAAAGATTAAGCAAGTAATAAAAACTGAAGTTAGTCAGGTTAGATGTAAGATATATAGACAGATAATGATACCGAAAAACAAGAGCTTGTCGCTACAGATGATTCGATAAAAGCAGAATCAATTAGAATTATCATAGAAGCATAGTTTTAGCTTGAAAAAATAAATATAGTCTATACCAAAAGTTAATAAGATAACGTAATTACCAATTTTGTGTCATTTCAATAGAAAAAATGCCGTCATTAGCTAATACTTGTATAATATGAAAACGAACGGGTGCTGACGTCCTCAAAGTAGTATTCAGTTTGCCTAGAAGAAGCCTTTAGGATCATACACCATAAGGTACCATAATCAATTAACAACTTATAATCATAATGTGATGGAAAGCGAAGCGATGCGCATGTAGCTAATTATGTTTCGTATGAAGTATGTAGCCTACCGGTTATTTGTTATATGATTCCAATTATATCACTTTGCTGTAGTATCAGTTTTGACTCCCGACCACTTGTACAATCAAATTACTAGAGCAATTTTCCGATATCAAAAGAATAAAAAAATATCAAAAATGGATGTTCGTTGACGATGATGACATGTATATAATAATTTTGAGATATCAGAAAGGTTGGAGTCAATAGATATACGGAAAAGATCGCAGTGTGTAAATGTAGTTCAGTATACATGCTACTCTTTAATTTGAGTCAAAAAAAGAATCGTTGTTTTATTGTTGATAATTAGACCTTGAGCTTTTAGAGTCCGAGACTTCAAATAGTATTCAATATATTTGTTTTAAGACGTACTACTACGTCTAATGCATCTGAGAATAGCACGATTCTGATATTATTATTGTACTTGTCTTTATAGATGTTGGCTCTCAGTAGTTGTTATAATTAACCATGATATGCATAAGATAGTGCGAGACTCATGTGATAGTTTGAGGTCCATATATTCAATTATGCGTGTATAGTCATCCAATAATTTAACTTTAAATTGATATGATATTAATGCAATAAAACCTGACTCATAGATATATAATATAGCCCATCGACTCATAAGTCAGTTTCGAGTTCAAGTAGTGGTATTAGTTTCTGCCTTTATTTAGTAGTACTATATAATTATTAATTATATATAATATATAATATATTAAAGAATTACGATCAAAAATCGATCAAAAACTAACTAGGCCTAACAGGGACCGGCCAGATTGTACGCTTAGGCTCAAACATTTAGAACTTACAGATAGAATTGAATCAACTCATTAATACCGGATGCATAGTATAAGATCATCTATACAATTATCATTAATATCATATAATTTAAAACTAATCCACACTACATATAGTAAAACGCTAATCTATCAAATAAACACATATATATAAAGTATATATATATATATATATATAAATTGAATAATATATATATATATATATATATATATATATATATATATAGATCATTTGAGGACCCAACTTTTTATACATACAAAGGGACTAAATTCCCCATACACAATCTTCCCCACCATCTTTATTTGTCTAAGGAATGAGATTAATCAACAATTAAAAAACCCACTATTCATCTTTTTTTTTCAATAATTAAATTATATTTCCAATACTCGATTAATCATTAGCGAAATAATATCCGTTATACGCGCGTAATCTTAAATTTCCTTTCTATAGATAGTATAGTATTCAACTTTATGATATGTTTTCGACAAAATATAAATTTATATATATGTTGTTTTCACGTTTTTTTCGTAACGAAAATCATATATTAGAATATTACATATATCATATATATATGTGATATCATATATTATATGTTATATCATATATAGATTATATCATTAATATGATTCTTTTTCGGTCACTAGAAAAAAACGTGAAAAAAACGAAATTTTTTTATTTTTTGTCGAAGAGTATATCAAAGTGCATATCTATAGATAAAGATAATTAAATGCTCGTCGCGATGGTGTAATTATTCTTAACCACTTTAACCTGAATTACGTTAAGAGATATTTAAAATTATAAAAAATTGGGATGGTAATATTAAATGCTTTTAATTCACCATGTAAGTGATTTCTTTTGAGATGAATGGTTAAGAGATGGGTTATTACTATATTGGTATTAATGTGTAGGAATTGATTTGAGGTGGTTTTTAAAGAATTATTTAAACAATCACCCTCAACATTTCCTCTACATACTCAAATAGAGACCCATGCTCTACCATTCATCCAAAAAAGAATCAATGTTGAGATTAAAAGCATTTAATATTCCACCCATTTTTTATAATTTAATAAATATCTCTTAAATCGTTAATCGTTAAGTGATAAAATAATATACACCATCTCATATGCGACCGTAAGCATTTAATTTCTTTATCTATAGATATTGCATTTGATATGGACTCCTTCCGACTAAAAAAAAAATTTCGTTTTTTTCACGTTTTTTTTCTCAGTGACGAAAAAATCGATATATTATTATGATTAATATATCATATATGTAAATATTACATATAATATATATGTATCACATATATATATGATATATATGTTAATTATCATATTATGACTTTTTTCGGCTACGAAAAAAACGTGAAAAAAAACAAATAATTATTTTTGTCGAAAAGCAATATAAATCAAAGGGTGTCATAATCTATAGAAAGATAATTAAATGCTCGTCGTAACGGTATATAATTTTTTTGCTAGTAATTATATATATAATATATATATATATATATATATATATATATGTTTTTATGATAGATTTAGGTTTTACATGTAGTTGGTGATGTTATTATATGTGAATAATGAATTGGTTAAAATGGAGGATGTTATCCGTTTTGTATATAAGATGTGATCTATAGTTAATCTCGGTTGAAAAAATTTTGAAGAGTGGTTATAAGAATAAGCTTAAGGTCTGATATATGTTTTATATGATTTTAGGTCTTAGAGTGGAATCTCATACACTCCGCCATTCACGATCATGTTAGTGAAAGAGGTGGCCTAGAGGTGTATGTTTGATCGGGAGTTGTGGATGTATTTAGGGTCCTTGGTATAGATTATACATTAATAAAGTTTACGTTCCTTCATATATGATACTTTATAATATATATATATATATAAGTACTACTAAAAAGGGCAGAACAGTACATCACTAGTTGAACATCCGAAACTGGACTAGTCGAGGGCTCTATATTATATATATTATAGTCGGTTTTTGTTATTCAAATATTTTATTAGTTGGTTAGATACTCGCTTAGAATATATATCGATATTCATATATTTTTTCATATAATTAATAATGCACAAACAGAAAATTTAGATATGAAATCGGCTGGTTGGTGATCTACGAGCATGCTTTAATTTTGATACCTTTGAGGTCAGACTCTAAAGTCATTCAAGTTGGGCATATATAGAATTACTTTATTGTCTCAACCTTTCATATTATTATAGACAGTCTCCAATTGATCGATTAGCTCTTTAATTTGTTGCTTGGCCGGAGTCAACTTCTTCGCAAAGTTGATATTTATTACTCACTTGACTTGGATAAACAAAAAACAGCTCGGCTTCGCTTCACTTCACTTATGTGATGGTTATCATATTTAGTGTTTTTTATAGCTGTACAGCTATCGGTAGTCTGCTTGTTCCAATAAAGATAACTTTAGTAATGGCCAAAATAGAGAAAACTGTGGGTAGCATTTAACAGTATAACATCTTTCATTGCTCTTATGTTTGGCAAGCTCTGTTATCATTTATCCTTGTCTCATCTATAGCTCTTTAACCGCTAGCTTGTCTACTCATTAAGCGCGTAGCAACATAATAGCACTTGTCATCATTATAACAACGCTTTAAACCTTATTCATCTTCACAATACAATATAATTATATTATATCAAAATATCAATAACACTATATTATTTCATATTGAACGTTGGTCGGACCCAAACTCTCATGTCGCACACATTGTCTACAGTTTATATCAACACTGCACCACATTCGGTTCTGAGCTCTAATGGTCACACATATTTATGCATATTAGCTTCAGCCAACGTGAGTATCCGTTTAGATAAGCGAAGATCTATTTAATATGTGGTGTAATATCATGTTTGGTGTACAATTCGCCATGATACTTAAGTGCAACTATAAATAAAACGAATCTTTTTGACTCAAATTTAAGGATAAGGGAGAGCCTACTGGTGAATCTTGACAGCATTGGTTGCCATGACTCATACGAGTCCTGATATCTCAAAATATCGTCAACGGAACATCCATTTTTTTTATTTATTTTATTTATTTTTAATCGGAAATTAGTTAATAAGAGTGATGAACAAGAAAAAAAAAAGATAAAAAGTGGTACAATTGCTATATATATATATATATATATATATATATATATATATATATATATATATATATATATATATATATATATATATATATATATATATATAGTGTGAGGTTCTTTTCAGAACCAAATAAATTGCGAGAACTGCGAGAACCAATCTTAGCCTTCTATTTCGTGATCAATGGTTATAAATGATAGTGGCATAAAAGTAATAAACTTAAACATTAGGTTACATTATATAACTGATAGAAGGACAAATAAGGAATTTTGCTTCCCTCATCTTAACCTAAAACCACTCTCATCTTTTTATTTCATCAGCCGTTATTTTCCTCCCTTCATCTCTCTCTATAAACCACATAAAAAACCACCACCGCCACATCCACCAAATAAATCGGTTTTGATCATTTTTTTTCTTTTTGAGGGCACTGCGTCATGGTGGATTCAGAATTTTGTTTTGTGATTTGCTCCTCGAAAACAAAAATGGATCCTCGAATTCAATCACAAAAAATAGGGGCCAATTATAAATTATTTAAAGATACCTACCACAACAACTCCACACACATCCATTCTTTTTCTCATCTTTCTTGATCTGATCGGTAAATTGCTTTTTGATCTTTTTATTTCACAAGGTAAATTGCTTTTATGTTTTAATGAATTTAGTGTTTTGGTTTCTTATTTTAAATTTGTTTGATTGGATACACAAAAGGGATTTTAGTGCTGTGTCGAGAGCATATATATTTTGGCATCTGGTCATGAATTTTCTTGGCATCTGGTCATGAATTTTCTTAGTACTTTGTTGGCTTCTCATTTATTGCTTATTAATACTTGTGTACAGTGTCTATATTGTTGTTTTTATTCTAGTCATTGACATGTTTGTTTATTATAATTATCATGTTTGGTTTTTGTAAGTACATATATGTACCAACTGGTTTACATTGTTTCATTTATGTTTAATTTTTCTAGTTTGATTCTAATAATTCATTTGGTTTTGTTATTTTGTGTGTTAACCTGGTTTAGTCTTGGCACTGTTTGAAAATTTAATCTTTGATTCATTGTTTATGTGCCTGTTAACTAACGGGTTTGCTGATATTTATTAGTTAAGGTTAAAGTGCATGTTTATTTTACGGCTGGTAAAAAAATAAATGTAAAAGGTTTGCATATGTGTTTTATGGCCTATAAAAAGTTAATGTAAGTGTGTGCACATGTGTTTTTAGGGTTGTATAAAATCAACATAAGAGTTATGCGTTTATGTTTCAAATTATAGGGTTGTATAAAATCAAGATAAGAGTTATATGTACAAAATGGTTTTATGGCTGATACAATTAACAAAAAAATCTTTAATAATAACAATTAAACAAAAAATCGTCTTAGTGTGCATATGTGTTAGTGTTAGTGAGAGTGCATATGTGTTTTTATAGTTTTTGGTAAATTTGAAACCTTCTATGCACATGTGTTTTTACAGTTTTATGAACTTGTTCCTTTTGTGCATATGTGTTTTCTTAGTTGTTATAATTAAATAATTCGTCTATTATTTGTTTGTGGTTACAGGTATGAGTATAATGAGCAATATGAAGAGTGCAAATACATATTATAAGAGCATATGGATGAACTCAAATGCACATATGCATACAAGAGTGGCCAATGAGGAATACATGTGCATATACAGCAACATGTATAATACAAAGATCACCTTAATTATTATTAGTGCACACATGTATAATCAATATATTGTACTTCTGTATTCTTTTAGACGTTTGTATATTGTTTATGTTCTTGATTTTAAGTTTTGAATATTAAATTACACATTATTTTAGAAAAACACATATGCACCTCACTTTTAGAAAACATAAATGTTGAAAAAAAACCATAAAAAGAAAAAAGAAAAAAATCTGATAACAAAGGATTTAAGTGATTGAAAAATAGATTATACGAAGAAAAAAAACACATGTGCACATTACATTCTCAAATCATGCATCCTGAAAAAGAAATTATTTCGGAAAAAAAAAGAAAAAAAGAAAAAGGGAACAAAAAAAAACGTTTTTTTAATTAAAAATATTTAAAAGAAAATAAGAATGCAATTTTACCATTGTACCCTTTTAAATTAAATAATAAAAATAATTATCTGAAAAAATCTGATTGGTTGATGTTGGTTCTCGCAGTTCTCGCAATTTATTTGGTTTTGAAAAGAACCTCACCCTAATAATATAACCCCCAACTTTATTGTATATAGATACATAATTGATCAGAATTCTTTAGTGAAACTTATTTACTCTCCCTTTCTTCTAAAAATATTGTCTACATTTTCTTTTCATAATATTTTGATAAGTGATTAAAGATAATATGTGATTGGTTAAAAAGTCTAGTGGTCTCAACTTTTTCAAGTATAGGTTGGTGATACATTTGATATGGAGGGACAATCTTTTTTTTTTTACTGGAGATTTGGTAAAATCACATGCCGAGTAATATTAATTTTTTACGCAATTGAATTACTCCATCCGTCCCAAAATAATTGTCCCCCGACAAAAAAACATACAGTTTAAGAAAAACATAATTATTACAGCTTTCTCTCTCTTACTTTTTGCAGAATGACAATTTTATCTAATTAATTAATACAATATATTCTTTAAAGTTTGTAATATATTTCAATTAAGGGTAACTACAGTAAACTCGATCAAACTTTCTTATCAATTTTTGGTAGTGGACAATTAAATTAGGACGTTCAAAAAAGAAAAAGTGGACTATTAATTTGCGACGGAGGGAGTAATTGCTTCCTTCACCAAACTTTTTGTTCCATGACAAATCACTGTGTAATCCCCATTTTGTGAAACTCTTGTAAATTTTATGTCATAACATTTCTCTATTGTACATACTTTATTAGATTGGTAATATTGTTTTTAAAATATAAAATGTATTGATAGTAGCAGAGCATGTGGTAGTTTTACATACAATTCACTGAGGACAGGTCGGCTACCCACCTTAGTTTAAAAGTCTTTCTCGTTAAAAAAAAAAAGAAAAAAAAAAAAGAAAAGTAGACGTCTCTCTTCTTTTTCATTTAGATAAGGTGCCATAGTCAAAAATGCAATGTAAATTAATTTTCAAGACTAACGACCATTATGTACACCTTTAAAAAAGGTAGCGTTTCGGCAACCCTGAAATCCTATAAATACCTCTGTGATCACTCATAGTTCGTCACAACAAAAATTCATTCTATCTTCTAACATATATAAGTTCTCAAAAAATAGTTGATAATGTCTGTCATCAACAGTGACGTTGAAGTAAGTTCTTCACTTTCTGCTGAAAAACTTTTAAAGATTTTTCATGACTTTGACACCCTTGCACCTAAGGTCGAACCTCAAACTTTCAAAGCCATCAATCTCCTCGAAGGTGATGGTGGTGTTGGAAGCATCAAGAGCACTACATACGGCGACGGTAAGTATATTAAGTAAATAATTAAACTATGTTTAATGCTATAACTGTAATATATAATTTATATATGAGATGCACGTTAGGAATATTATTACGTACTTATGTATGTTGGCCTAATTAATGTTTCTATAATGCATGTACACAGCCGTCCCATACACATCTTCAAAGCACAAGGTTGATGCCATTGACCCAAGCAACTTTAGCGCTACCTACACGGTTTTTGAAGGTGATGCGTTGATGGGCATACTAGACTCAGCCACTCATCATATTAAATTCGTTCCTTCCGCTGATGGAGGAGCTGTATACAAGCACAGCGTCGTCCTTAAGTGCAAAGGTGATGCTAAACCAACTGAAGAGACTATTAACCAATTCAAAGAATCGTTTAAGAACACCTTCAAGGCCCTTGAGGCATATGCGATTGCTCATCCTGAAGCTTACTAATTGAGCTTGACTCGACATGCATGTTCTGCTTTATATGGAGTGTGTTTTAATTTTATGCTGTGTTATATATGGAAATGGTTCCATTTGTGTGTTTATCGGGCCTCTTTTTCAACGAAATAATGGATATCTGTTTGGCCATGTCCATCAATGTACTTCGCTTATGTTTGATGTAACTATAAATGATCGAATTGATATCACGGGTTTGTTACTTATTTATGTTTAACTTTAAGAATGATCTTTCTAATCNATATATATATATATATATATATATATATATATATATATATATATATATATATATATATATATATATATCAAAAGACCACCTGAATTTTCTGTATCCCGACTTGGTGTACATTACATGTCAACGTCATCATTATCATGTTCACGTTTATATAAAGCTCTGTTAATGATAGGCTTTCATTAATATATTGTGGACTTTTAAGATATTGTTGACTGTTATTTTGTTCAACTATCTGCAATCATATGTTAGCACCTAGTCTATGCCCCTCCTTCTTGTTTTGTACTCATTGATCACAGTAAACTGAATCAAGAATGGAAGGTTATGTTCCTTATCTGACTTTGTGTTCTGTGGATCTTTTAGGATAACGAGGGGGAACTTAGAGTTCTGTTACCAAGGTTGATCTGGCGAAGAAAACAGACTGGTCGAAGGCTTGTGATGAACATTGGTGATATTCAGGGATTCAGACAGATGGTGGTTTGTGGGAGCATCCAGTTTACTTTCTATATGAAAGACGGCCGCAGTCACAGATTTACCGGTTTCACTAATCAAGTACCTTTCAACATCTACTTTTAGTTTTGACCTTTATCAATCCTGACATTCATATGGTAGATTATGAACTCATTTGTAGACCATATCGGGTTGGATGGAATCTGTAAATTCGAGCTTGTTTTCTAGCATTAAGAAGATTATGTTTTTCTGCATTTTAGTACTCTCTAATTGCTAGTATATAGTAGGGTCACACGTACTAAGATCTCGGTTCCTGGCTTGTCCTTGCAGCATGAGGCTTTCTTTACCAACCTTTTTAACAACTATGAGATCCCAACACAAGAAGAGCAATGTATAGTCAGTGGAAGGAATTCGGCAACCTCGGTGTCTATAAGAGGTTGGTCATTCACTATTAACGTTGCTCTACGGTATATACTGCTAAAAAGTTCACGTTTACACGCAATAGTTTACAGTCTTCTATAAGGTTTAATGCCTTTTTAACTAGTTACTGTCAATCATATAAAGTATGGGTTTGGAGTTCTCATATTGCAAAGTTGGCATTCATGGAAAATGTAACAACAGAGCTTTGGAAGGAATTTGTCATATTGCCTTTTGGTGAAAAGGCTTTTTTATCTTGAGAAAGAACAGAACACGGGTTATCGCAAGTGCCAAATTGTGTTCCAATATAGGGGTTTAAAAATGAGTTCCGTTATCAGGATCATGGCTAAATTATGTGTAGTGGCTTGTGACTCTCCAACAGGCTGTGGATATTTGGGGATTGGTTATGTTTGGTAATTTTGATTCCAACTATTTCCCAACATATCCCATTGTTGGAGAGTCTCAAACCACTACATTAAATTAGCTCCGTTTCTAAGTAGTTAAGGTCAATTTAACCCGTATCCTGTAACAAAAGTGGCAACCTGCAGTTGGCATGTAGTACCTGTCTTAAAATTTAATATATCGCTATTTAACCCCAATTTCTATAAACAAATAAAAAATTTAATAATAAAAACTCGCCTTTTGAACTGGCAAAAACTTCATTTTGATGACAAGTATGACTACTGCTACTAATGATATTTATGTGATATCCTCTCAGGGAACATGCTGTCTTTTAAGGTCGAAGGACGGGATACAATCTTTGAGATACCGTTGACTGATGTGACTTCGATAGAGACTATAGGAGAAAATGATGTCGAGGTGAAGTTCCATATAGATAACACTGTTGGTGCCACCAAGGTCTCTTCCTAGTAATCCTTTGTGTGTGTGTGTGTGCGTGTCTCGCTGAAAGTGATCCAAAACTAATGTGTTTGCTGTTAATATAGGTTGAAATCGTGATGTCAGTGAAATTGGAAATCCCAAATACATCTGCTCGGTTTGGCGGGAGAGTTGATTCTACCCCGGCAAATGTAAGTTAAACAAATCTTTAATAGGTAGTCTTTCTGATATGAACTCGTTACTTAAAGATTTTTCTAACTCTTACATTGTCATTCATCAGGAATTTCAAGGAGTGGGTAAATTCCACTTGATGTATTCGCCTAGGAGCGAGCCCCTGTAGCAACATTTAAGAGACTCTTGTTTGTTAGTCCTTGGTATGATCTTGGTTATATTTACAAAAGCTATTTTCTTTTATAGCGTTATCACATATAAGGAGCCTTTTGATTCACGCAGGGTGATTATGATATGGAGTTTAACCTTCAATTTTTCGGCCTGAGAAAGAGTCAATTTTCGTAACAATTTTGTACAGGAGCTAGGTCTCCATTAACGTTTTGCCTAGGTGTACTTATTTATTATTAATTTTGGCAACAAACATAATCCATATTTAATCTCTTACTTTCTGTAGTCAATTCAGATCTTACCCTTGTTTTGTTTTGCAGCCTAAAACGCAGTTGTAACTTGTTTGTGATTGTGTCGACCCTCCTCTCCAAATTGGTTCAGAGGAGTATGGAGATATCTTGGTTCCAGGTAAACCATTTTAAACCCTACATGTAAATTTATTATAATTATAAACAAGTACTATATTTTTCATCTAATGATCTTTATCTTGATTATTTTGGTTTGTAAAGTTCAACTCAGATGTTATGGTTGACAAAAGAGTTCAACTTCTCATGAGTGATGAATTGTATGCTTCCAGATTTAAAAACAAGCAAGAAAGATCATACTACAGGGGACCAACTTGTCAACTACCTGCCAAGTGATAAATCTTTTACTATCATCTAATTAATCAAGTGTTTGTTTATTTTTTAACGGCCGCGTGTATGAAACCGTAGTTACCATCTTGGAAGGGCTGTCCAACATAAAACGCAGTGACACTGGTGGGGGCTATGGTTATGGTATAGACACAACTTCATCAAGAGGGAAAGCGGGTGTTCTTTATCCTCTTGAAGATGCCTTTTACTACTTACCAAGCCCCGCTAGGCGTATATTCTATGATGATGTATGGTTTCATTTTTAATAAGGTGCTAATTGCTGAACTTGAAATGGATCGACTTATAACATATTTGTGACGTTCGCAGATAAATTACATAGAAATAGAATGCCCACGACAGGGGTTGTTCAATCTTCGTGTTAACACAACTGCAGATCAGCATTATTTCGACAACCTTCCCAAAGATGAACTGAGGCGTCTTGCTGATTTTTTGAAGTGAGCATTTCGGCTGTTTGTACAAAGTGATATTAGGTTGTTTACATATATAAATATTTTATTCATAACACATATTACCACATTCAACTGATGCAGGTATAAGCGTGTTGTACTCAGGGGTTATGAAGATCCAACTTCTTCTTCCAGTTCATTTAAAGAAACCAATGGATTCAAATGGTTTTCGAAGTCAAAAAAAGAGGTATTTTCATGGTTTTTCCTTTCTTTCTTTCTTTTTTTTTATATTATTATTATTATTATTATTCTTTTTCCCCTAACAGTTTCAGTGTGGAACTAGAATCTTGAAATTTAATGACTTTATATTTTGATTCTAGGAAATGGAACAAGAGTTCCCAGGACTTCCATCACAAGCTATTGCTCTAAAAATGATAAACAGATGGATCGAACTTCCAGGTTTGTTATTTAGTTGATCAAATAATTGACCTTATCAATGTGTTTCTTTCTTACTAAGGCATCCCGATTATCTATTTTGCAGATGAAATTAAGGATTTTTACAAAATCACGGGACAAGTAGGGTGAAGTAGGTGTTTGAAACAAGAACTTGTTGCATGCTAAAGTTTGGTATATGACCAATTGACCAGACTTGAAGAGTTTCTGAAATTTGGATCACAATTTGTGGTTTTTACTTGTGTTTAGATGAACAAATCTATGTTGTTTTTCAGTGTTAATGACCTGATTTGTTGCTACACAGAATTGTTGCGAGAATTTCTTCTATATCTTAGTGTTTTACTTATAGGGAAAATTTGGCAAATTGTGAGAGGAGATGACCCATGAAAAATATGTAACATTTGGGATGTGTTGGCTGGAATTGAGTGGTCCACTATGCCGTTGGGGGAATTTGTCGTCATCGTGATTACCGACGAGGCTTCCTCAATGATTGTAGGCGATGACTTGTCCTACGGCAAAAAGGGGCTCG
>LBNU01017307.1:10762-30458 GCA_014162995.1 Artemisia annua
GGGGGGGGGGTTGAGGAGGGTTTCACAGAAGTAGGGTATGCTGCTGGAAGAAAGAAATCTTATGTAAATAGGCAGGTTAATGGAAATGGAAAGAAGCAATCACTGAATGGCTATAATGACAAAAGAAATATGAAGGACGTGAATGGATATGGTAAAAATGGAGGTCACGATGTAATGGGAAAGGTAGAGGTGGCAAAACGGGCGGGCACGGGCCACGGGCTAAACGGGCACGGGCCAAACGGGCGCATGTTATATGAATCGCTTTAGAAAAGACCCAAAACGATGAAATAAATTCCTCAAACGTAACACCTCATTTATATTTAAAAAATTAAATATATTATATCTAAAGGTTTTTCTTTAAAAACAATTGTAATGTTCTCCAATTGAGAAAAAATATGTGCCCGTTTGTGCCCATTTAACTTTTAAATGGGTAATATATGCCCATTTGAAAAAAAAGGAGGGGGCTAAATGTGCCCAAATCTTTTACAAATTTGCCCAAATTAGCCCATTGTTTTGATTTTGGGCACAAATTGCCACCTCTAGGGAAAGGTAAGGAGAAAGTTGAATTTAGGAGGAAACAAAATGGCGATATTATGGAAAATAGAAATAAAAAGGTGAATGGTGGTACTGGAATAGAAAAAACTAAAAATGATCCAATTAATAATGAGAAGCATAAAAAGAAGGGGAATGCTAAGGATGGCAAAATGTTACACACAACCAATGATAGAAATAGATTTTCAGTATTTGATTCAATTGGTATGAATGATGAAGAAGAATTAGAAGCAGAGAAGAAGGATTGTGGACCAGTTTGTAATGAACAAAGTGCAACCAAGTGTGCTGATACTATGGAATGGACTGGTGCTATGATTCACTATTTTAAAGAAAGGTGGGAAGCAAGCTAATATGAACTACTAGTCAAAATGAGGAAGAAGATGTGTTGGAAAATGGCTCTGCTGGTATAGCTCTAACAAAGAATGCTGTGGAAGGAATCGGTGAGGAGCTCCTAACCTAAGTGTATTCTCATTAAACATTTTTTTTGGGTAGTAGTAGGATAATAAATAAAGTTAGTATGGATCTCAAAATGGCATTTTGGAATATTAGGGGAATGAATACCTCTAATAAGCAAAAAGAAATAAAAAAGTTTATTGAAGAAGGTAAGTTGTCCTTTAGTGCAATTCTGGAATCTCATATCAAGTATACAAAGATAAAAGATGTATGCAATTTCGTCTTTGGGTCTTGGGATTGGATTACAAACATAGTTGTCAAAAGCGAATGCGATTGCAAGGCGCAAAGACCCAAAATCTCGCCTAGGCGAGAGGCACATAAAAAGCGCGGGCCCGAAAAAAAAAGCGCAGGGTTGCAATAAACTTTGATTTTGATTCATTTTGTGTTTCTGGTTAGATTCTAGGGTTGCAATAAGATTCACACTGCATTCTAACACTATTCCACTAACTTAATTGGATTAAAACACTCTAAATCAAAAAATCCCAAATCGTACCATGAACCCTAATTTCCAAAATCAAACCAAACGTGTTTCTTGGTACGATTCGATCCTTGTATCATGTTTATAACATGATTCCGACCAAAACCTACTAACTTAATTGGATTAAAACACTCTAAATCAAAAAATCCCAAATCGTACCATGAACCCTAATTTCCAAAATCAAACCAAACGTGTTTCTGGGTATGATTCGATCCTTGTATCATGTTTATAACATGATTCCGACCAAAACCCATTTAATCACACTCCTAGGCCCAAATCGTCGCTTTAAATGTCTGTGAGCATGCGCCTAGGGTTTTGGGCGCTGTGGGCCCGCCTCGCCGTCGCCTGTCGCCTAGGCGCACAAGGCGCTCGCTTTTGACAACACTGATTACAAATGGTGAAATTAATTACAAAGGATGTAGGATAATGGTAGGATGGAATAGTGGTGTGATTAAAGTTTGGCCAATTTCTATGAACAATCAAAATGTCTTCTTGTTGGTGGAATCTATTCAAACTAGTATCAAATTCTATTGTTCAGCGGTGTATGCATCTAACTCAGGAAATGAAAGAGAAGTTATGGAGAATTTTGACAGTTCATCAACAAATTGTCAAACATATGCCTTGGGTGATTATGGGGGACTTTAATGTAACTTTAAAGTTGGAGGAAGTTACATTCCTTCACAAGACATTATTGACTTTCAAGAATGTGTTAATAAGATTGAGGTGGATGATATTCATAGTAATGGCTTTCATTTTACATGGACAAAGAATTTAAAGAACCCTTGGTGTAAAACCCTCAAAAAGCTGGACAAAATTATGGTTAATCCTTCTTTTATGACACATTATCCTCTTTCTCATGGTATTTTCTTACCATATATCATCTCTACTCACTCCCCTGTGTGTTAGTAATCCCAAAAGGTGCTAAGTATTAAAAAAAAATCATTTAGATTTGCTAATTTTGTTGCATCCAAAAAGGAGTTTATGCCACTTTAGATTTGCTAATTTTGTATAAGTGATCATGTACTTATGAGTTGCATCCGTTTGGGGACAACTCCTTTTCTTTTGTATGTTGTATTGCACTCATTTGAGGACGATCGTTTGGATTTATTAAGTAATAAAAATAAGCACGTGGGGTGATCGGTTGAGTGCAATATTGGTGTTGATTGTGGTTGATTTCATTAGTTTTGACATGGTGATAGAGCTATCAATCGATTAGATTGGTGGTTCTTGATTCTTGTGGGTCGAATTGGTGATTTTGAGTTTTTAGGGTTTCAAAAATATTTTTTGGTGGTTTTTAGTTTCTCTCTTGACTAAGTGAATCAAGAGTGTAGTGGTTTAGTTTGTTCTTTGGTATTATAGCATTGTGTCTTCTTTCAATAACGGTTGTTGATGAGATCTGATTTGTTTAGTGGTTATTTGACCCGTGTTGCAATTGTTTTGGTTATCTGAGCATATACCCTTTGATATTGATTATACTTGACCTACTTCTTTAAGAAGTAAGGGATCTTGTCCCTGATCTTGATCTTGTATATATTTTTAGATCCACTTTGTGACCGGGTCTCTTGGGTTGTGGTCGTCTTTTGATCTGGTTTTGTATTTGTTATTTTGTTGTTATCTTTTCTTTGTGTAATTTGTTTCTTGTTTCTTGTGATATTGTTTTATTGCTGTTATATTTTTCTTATGGGATTAAATGATGTTTATTAGCCTATAGAAGTAATTTGCTTGCAAGAGATCCTTTACGTGATGTAAAGAATGCTTTTGCTATTGTTTCCAGGGAAGAGCCTCATAGAGGCATTTTTCCACGTAGTGTGACCGCTAAACATCAACGTGCTGCTTTTGTTGTTAGGCCTATTAATAATAATAACTTTAATAGAAGGGTTAATAACAATAACAACAATAACAGAGGTCCTAATCCTAATTTGGTTATGAGTTAATTGGGTATCGTGCTGGTTTTAGAATGAATCCTAATCTTTCTAAGGTATGGTTAAAAGGTTTAATGGCAATGCATAAGTTAGTCAAAATGCTTCTACCTCTTCTCTTCTAGTTAATGTTACCTCTTCTTTCACAAATGAACGCATGCCTGAAACTTTTGAGTCTCATTAATGAGAAACCTTCTGCAAGTGTTTGGTATAAAACCGAGTTTTTATAATAACAATGTGTTTTTTAACTTGCATTTTGAAAGGTTTTTCTATGCTAAAACAAGGTCTTTTATTTACAATGTCACATTGGGGTGGATCATTGATTCAGGTGTTAATCAACATATGACTGTTTCTACTAAAAATATGTTTAATGTGGTTGATAGCTCTAGTCTTATGCTAACTGTGCTTCCAATGCCAATAAAAAGTAACCCATCCAGTGGTATTTAACATCCAAAAAACTGCCAAATAAAATGCGTCCCAACTGTTTCTACTAAAAGTATGTTTAATGTGGTTGATATCTCTAGTCTTATGTTAACTGTTGGTCACCCTAATGGTACTTTAGCTAAAATAAATGTATGTAGTCTTAGCTGAATGATAGTGTTGTTTTATTTGATGTGCTTGTTATGTCTCAGTATAATGTTAGTTTGTTATCTGTAAATAAAATGAGTAAAGACAATAAGTTTTTTGTGGGTTTTGATGAACGCAAGTGTTATATACACAATTTGAAACTGGGCAAGTTAATGGGGACCGATGGGCTTATACTTGTTTGATGTTAATAGAAATGGTAAGTCTAATGTTGGTGTTTGCAATTCTGGTTTGTTTGTCATGTGTCTAAGGCGATCCTACGATCCCCCACATAAAAAACTAATTCAAGGAGGATCGTTTCAGGATCGTGGGATCACGATTAGGATCGTAGGATCGTTTACGATCCGACCCCATTGCTAACCCATTTTTTTAGACTTTTCTTTTCCTATATTAAGCATCTAAGCCCACGTTTGTATCAAAAAGCCCAATAACTAATTGATTGTCTTTCGTATCCGACCATTCGTTTTCATTACTAAGAAAGAAAAAAAAATTAAAATAACACATACCTAATTCCTTAATTGAAATACACACTTTTTTTGTCTACAAGAAATCAATATGGTGTGAGTTGATATACTACACTTTTTTTTTTGTCTAAAGTTTCAAATACCTGGTTGTGCTACTTCACTTTTTTAGGTGGCAATGAACAATCTGGAAAAGAATCAAATTACGTTTTCGAAAAGCTAAATGAAGTTGAGGCAATGGCATAATTAGAAATCATAGATTGATGGCCTTATTTTGGACTTTTGGTAATTTAGGCTAGGGTTTTAAACTGTCATTATGACCGTGTCGTATTTCTTTTGTGTCCAAAATCGTTTATTTAACGATAACATGAAGTAGGTGCACATATGTAGCATCTCTTTTGTATCCAAATCGTTCATTAAGTGATTGAAACATGAAGTAATATTGTGCAAGTATGTATTGCAATATATCTAATGTTTTACTACTATGGTAATATAGAACTTTTTCTTTTATTATCCATTTAGATTCGTTTATCATATAAAATATTATATAGAAATATATAGAATTATAAAACTACAACCCCTATATAAAAATATACATTTTCATAGAGTCTTACGATCCCCATCCGATCCTACGATTACGATCTTGCAAAGCCGAAAACATCTTAGGTAAGATCCTGATCTTGACAACCTTGGTCTAAGGAGTTATGGCATTGCAGGCTAACCAAGTTCTGTATGTCCTTGGTAATAAAATTGGTTTTAAAAATAGTGATCATGTTTCACCCTATGACATCTGTCAAAATGAAATATTCTATTGAGTCTGCCGAGTCTCGTAAAGTTTTTATTGAGTCAAATGAAACTGGAACGAAGTTTCTAAACTTTATTTATTTAAACACTCAAGGTCTTGAAAGACCCAAAGTTTTTATCGAGTCAAATGAAACTGGAACAAATTTTCTAAACTTTATTTATTTAAACACTCAAGGTCTTGAAAGACCCAATGATGAACAGGGGGATATTTCTAATGTGAAAGGCAGTATTTCAATTTGTAAACACTACAACCCAAATCATAGTTGTCAAAAGCGTGCGCTACGTGCGCTATAGCGCGCTACGAGGCGATAACGGGCCCACATCGTTAGGCCCACGTGGCAATAGCCCACAATCATTTAAAGCGACGATTAGGGTTCATGAGTGATTAAATGGGTGAGTTTTGGTCGGAATCATGTTATAAACATGATACAAGGATCGAATCATACCCAGAAACACGTTTGGTTTGATTTTGGAAATTAGGGTTCATGGTACGATTTGGGATTTTTTGATTGTGAGTGTTTTAATCCAATTAAGTTAGTGGGATAGTGTTAGAATGCAGTGTGAATCTTATTACAACCCTAGAATCTAACCAGAAACACAAAATGAATCAAAATCAAAGTTTATTGCAACCGTGCGCTTTTTTTTTCTATAGCCTGCGCTTTTTTTGCGCTTTTCGCCATAGCGATTTTTTGGGTCTTTGCGCTTTGCAATCGCTTTCGCTTTTGACAACTATGACCCAAATAGGAGATAATGTCACCTTTGAGGGCAACAATCAATCTATCTTAAATGGTGAAGGTTCTAATAGTCATGGGGAATTTGAGGAGGTCAACTAGACAGAGAAATTTACCATCTTGACTTAATGATTTTGTTGTTGAAAGTAATGTTAAGTATGGTCAAGAAAAGCATGTTAATTAGTCTTCTGTCAAATTATGTCAAATTTGCCACTACTCTAAACAAGTATGTTAAGCCTAAGTCTTGTATGAAGCTTCTCAGAATCCAAATTGGATTGAAGCTATGAATTTAGAAATCGAGGCTTTGCACATCTTGACAGATTAGTATGAGGGTAGAAAAGCAACAGGTCCTAAGTGGATTTATAAAATTAAGTATAAATCCTGTGAGACTCGTAGGTATAAAGCCAAACTTGTTGCCAAAGGCTATAGTCAAAGAGAAGTGTGGATTATGAAGAGACATTTGGTCCATTTGTTAAAATGGTCATTGTTAGATTTTTAATTGGTCTTGTGTTAATATCTAGCCTTTCTATCAATTGGATGTGATAATGCTTATTTGTATGGTGATTTGTATGAAGAAGTCTATATGTCTTGATCACTTGTTTTTAATGACAAAAATGAGACCAAAGTGTGCAAGTTGGTTAAGTTATTGTATGGGTTAAACAGGCACCTAGGCACTGGAATGATAAGCTTACCACTTCTTTAGTTGAACATGGTTTTGTACAGAGTAAAAATGACTACTATTTGTATGTTAAGAGTAAGAAGGGGGGCATTGTTGGTGTATGTTGATGCCATTGTCATCACACTGAAATTGAAAGTTTAAGAAGTTTTTGAGTTCAAAATTTATGATTATAAATCTCGGTATCTAAAAATATTTTCTGGGCATTGAATATTGTGCTTAACCATAAAGAAACTGAAAATGACAAATTTTTACCAAATATGACTGAGTATCAAAAACTAGGTAAACTCATTTATGTATTGCTTATGTAGTGCATTGTCTTAGTCAACATACGCATTCTCCTCTTCAGTCTCATTTTACCGTTGCTACGAGAGTTTTAAGGTATTTGAAACAGGGTGTATGCATATTCTGATGAGACTCGCTAAATGTCCAATTTCTGGTTTTAGTGTTTATATGGGTAATAATGTCATTTCATGGAAAAGTAAAAAACAAGCAACAATATCTAGATCCTCGGCTGAGGCCGAGTACAGCTGTATGGCATCTACAACTTGTGAAATCATTTGGATTTGTAACATTTTAAAGAATCTCATCTTCTTGTGCCGAAGGGTGCCTATGAGGCCTAATGTTAATGATAGGAGTACCTTCTTTTAGTGGATTTTAAGGTCATGGCTCCTATTTGGTGGTAGAGAAACATCTCCATACTCAGATAACAAAGGTTCCAATGTAAGCTGGAAATGAAACATACCTCCCTTACCTCCCTCTATTTCCACTGGTTTGTAGCAAAGACCATATCAAACATCCTAACAAGATAAACACACAAAGACATTGATGCACATTAAGCTCTTGCAGCTTGTCTACCACTCATCCATTAAGCGACAGGCTTGTTAGTAACCCTCAATGTCATATAATTTCCTTTATAAGTAAATCCCATATTCAATTTTTGGAAATTACATTTGAAGTCACCTATTTATATGATTTGAACCCCTCCAACGTAAAGCTTATTAACTACTGTAATAACTATCACACATTCTGGCTTCTTAGAGTATCAGGTATCATGAAGAAGAGGAGCTCGCCACTCTTACATGGCAGCTCGCCGTGCTTCGCCAACCCTCGCCGACACACCGGTGTCCTTCACCCCTCGACGTTGGCATTCTTGTCATGCAGACGACGTAGAAACGACAAAGAAGTTTGCAGGTTAACGTTTGATTTTGAGTTTATTTCCTTTATTTTCTTTTTTTTTTATAAGAAAAATTATGTTTGCGTAATTGAATGAGTGTGTAATTTGACTGTGTGTGTGTTTTTATAAGAGGAAGAAGATGAACAGGTTTATTTATTTATTTATTTATTTATTTATTTATTATTTTTTTTATAAAAAAAATTATGTTTGCGTAATTGAATGAGTGTGTAATTTGACTGTGTGTGTGTTTTTATAAGAGGAAGAAGACGAACAGTTTTTTGTTGTGGTATTGGTAAATGTGTGTGTTTTCCTTGTATTTTTGTAAAGGTCAAGATTTGGTCCTTGTGACTGAAAGGTTTCTCACATTTGATTTCTCAATCATTTTTAGAAGTGTGAAACATTAAAAAAATAATAATAATAAAAAAATAAAAAATAATACTTTTAAATATTTAAAAAGTTTATTTTTTAGTTTATATAGTTTGTATTTTTTTTGTTTGAAAAATGGAAAAGAAAATAAAATTAGAGGTGGGTGGCCCAAATGAAGAGGAGGTGTTGTGTTATGATAGAGGGGGTATTCTGAAGTTGTGTTAAGCTGGTATAGATCACTCTGATAAAATAAATTTGAGACCTATCTTTATTTATTCTGCGCTTACTACTTTCCTTTGGGAATAAATGTAGACTTTGAATCTTGACTTTAATTATCTATTTAAATTTAATATCGTTATTCTGTTCATATAATCGTGTTGTGTGTCAATCCAAGTAGCACCCCGAAGCTTTGAAAAGTCTTCCGCTGTACTAAATTTTGGGGGTGTTACAGATTGGTATCAGAGCCAAGGTTATGGAGAACTCGGTAACAAACTAAAACCTAGACTATAACCATTTTTCAAAAAGACTAATCCAAAGACCAACGCGTGCGTGCCAAGCTGAAGCCCTGGTAGTAATACGAAATTATTGGTACAATGTTGCTTTAGCTTTGCATTTAGTAATACGAGTATATGTATTACCATGAGTATAAATTTTGACGCGCAATATTTTTGAGGACCGGGATAAGTTTTAGATGGAGTCGTTACGCCTTGTGGTTTAATTTTATTAAACACTTACATTTTCCCCTACAATTGTCACAACTATGCCTCTCTTCATTAAATTCTCGTTTACTCATGTCATTGGAAAGAATAATCCTGTACACTCATCATGCAATTTCTGCTCCTTCCCTTTTCGTCTCTAAGTCTTTGGAAGGAACATCACGGATTATGAACTCAATATTTCCGAAAGGTCCACTTCAGCGTCATCCAATAACTCGCCTTGGAACCACTCACTTCATAAAGGGGTACTTGTGTTCCACGTCGTGACATAGTTTAGTATCTCCGCATGTCGATTCTTGACGAGCCCGAGTACTTCTTTTCATACTCAAACTCGAACCGCGATGCGACCCCATGATGGAAATCTTACTACTCGTTGTTATCAATGTTTCAATTCAATGGCTCCAAAATGAAACCCAACCAGGGCCGCGCAAATGATACCTACCGCCATTCCCGCTACCAACGTCCGGACGACTAGGTAATCGTATCCAAGAATTGACCGCTCAGTTTGCGCGACTCGCCGAACAAATTGCGAAGACCCACTACTCGAGCACCCCCGCCCCACACCCTTTAGCAATGATGGCAAAGCTCGTGGCTGCACCTTTGGAGAGTTCAGCAAGTTCACCTTTGGAGGGGCTGTCGTTGTAACACACTGACTGGAAGTAATGGAAGGAGCCACTGCGAGGAAAACTCCAAAGTGGACTTTGCCACATCCACATTGCGGGCATGGGTCTTGTGGATTTGTTATCTTAGGGCCATAGGAGCTGATCGAGCTTACGACACCCCTTGGGAAGAATTCAAAGAGATGATCCTAGAGAGGTATGGATCGAGCGTTAAGAACAAGGGGCTGGAAGTTGAACTCTGGGGACATAAGGTGAAGGGCGCCGATATCCAGACTTACACCAACTGTTTCCTCGAGCCGGAATGGTTAACAGCGAGGCTCATAAGATCGAGCGCTATATAGGGGGATTGCCTCCACGGGTCGGGATGGATGTGGTTGCAGTTGAACTAGCTAGCCTCCGGGATGCCATAGTTATTGCACATGCTCGTATGAGCCTCGTGATCGGAGGTGCTGTCGAAGAAATGATAGCACTCAAGAAGAAGTGGGAAGGTTATGTAGTGGTAAAGAGTCCCACTACCGTTATAATGAGTGGAGGAGGAGGCTTCAAAAGAGGCAAACCAAAGTGCGTCCATTGCAACCGTCAACACTTTGGAAGGTGTAGCAAAGTGTGCTATTTTTGCCACGAGGTTGGGCATGTGATTAGTTACTGTAAGCTCAAGACCCTTGCCGAGACCCCAACACGTTTCTGTTTTAGATGTGGAATGAAGGGGCACCTCAAGAAGGAGCGTCAAGCACCAGAAAAGCTAAGTGGCTAAGAGAACGACGAATTCGAAGTTGAAGGGACGAAGAATAAGACGTGATGTCAAGGGATGGTTGCCTTGTCTCATAGGATCTAAGTTTATGTCTATTTTACGCTACCGCTTTATAAGATTTTCCTAGTATTTCTTAAGAACCTTAGAACGTTATGATTTATGGCGTACGTTATTTTGAAAGTGACCTCGTTAACATTCGATGTATCCGTGACTGTGTCATGTGTATTTGCTTTACATACAATCTTGCATTTTTTCTATCATTTTTCTGATAAATTCCCTCACGTTACTTCCTGAGCGTTATCAGTTGACTTATCCTCGATACCTTATTCAAGAGACCCACCAAAGGTTTAACGCCCACCCTTGTGAGCTAAACCCAGCACCACAGTATTGAACCCCAATTATACAAAGATTGGCCACCCATGTATAATTTGGGTAGAATGGTGTCGTGCTAGGAATGACTCCTACAAACTCAACCGGGAATTAAAACTATCATCCAAGATTCTGGAGGATTATCCTCACCATTTTGCGAACTCTACGTCATTTCGTATGACCAGTCAATGAGAGGAAGAGGCGACACGTCACCGGCCATTACGAAAATATATCGCAACGAGACGTCCCGTGTTTTCTTTACCCCTTATGACATCCCCGGATAACCTATCACCGATGTAGATGAGTCTTGGAGGCTTGACGATGACGACACTAGGACGTTGCTAATCCGATTGACCGTTACCAGAAACCTAGATATCTTTAAGTACGTGGCAGTGTGATCAATTGAATTATAAAATTTGAATGCTCATAGACTCTCAAGAGACAAGGTCCACTACATAGACCTAGCCAACACTTGGAGCCGACTAACGTAAAGGACCAAAAACCCACTCCTTAGGAACAACGATTTGTTTGATTAGCTCCAAGGATCGAGCGTTTACTCAAAAAAATCGACCTGCGATCCGGGTATCATCAACTTAGGGTTAGGGAAGAGGATATCCCAAAACCGCATTTAAGATACGATACGGCCATTATAAGTTTCAAGTGATGCCATTTGGTTTAACCAACACCCCATCTGTATTCATGGACCTCATGAATCGGGTGTGCAAACCATATTAGGATAAGTTTGTGATAGTATTCATAGACGATATTATCCTTATATACTCGAAGAGCGAGAAAGAGCATGAGGAGCATGTGAAACTCATATTAACTCTGTTGAATGAGGAGCAATTGTACGCCAAATTCTCTAAGTGTGAATTCTGGATTTCTACCGTACAATTTTTGGGCCACGTGATCGACAGCCAAGGAATACACGTGGATTCCGCTAAGATTGAGTCAATTAAGGAATGGACTGCACCTACAACCCCGACCGAGGTTCGTCAATTTTTGGGTCTAGCTGGCGAGATTCATCGAGGGATTCTCTAAGATAGCCAAACCGCTGACCCAATCGACGCAGAAGAATGTGAAATATGTATGGGGTGAAGAAGAGGAAGAAGCATTCCAGCTTCTAAAGGAGAAGATGGGTAGTGCACCTATCCTAGCTTTGCCCGAAGGGAGCGAGGACTTTGTCGCTTATTGTGACGCTTCGCACAAGGGTCTAGGAGCCGTCTTAATGCAGAGGGAGAAAGTGATAGCATATGCTTCACGCCAGCTTAAGACGCATGAGAAGAACTACACCACTCACGACCTAGAGCTAGGAGCAGTAGTGTTCGCCCTTAGAACCTGGAGGCATTACCTGTATGGTACAAAGTGCATCGTTTATACCGACCATCAGAGCTTACAACACATCCTAGATCAAAAGGAGCTGAACATGAGGCAGCGTCGTTGGTTGGAGCTGCTAACTATGACTGCGAGATTCGCTACCATCCTGGCAAGGCGAACGTAGTTGCATATGCTCTTAGTCGGAAGGAGAGGATACCTCCATTAAGGGTTAGATTGTTGGGAATGACCATTAGCTCGCCGCTACCTTCACGAATATTAGAAGCCCAAGCTGAGGCGCGTTGCCACGGCCAGACGGCATGTACTGAATTTCTAAGAGTCAACATTCGTCAAACTCGACCTCTAGTTCCGGTTCAAACCCGACAATGTTTCAAGAAATGTTGCAACAAGAATACGAGTTAGACCGCAAGGCAAAGATGGAGGTTATCGAACGAGAGTCACTCGTGAGAGTTGATTTATACAATTCTCAAAAGATAACCGAGGACTTGCGAGTGCTACAAATGGACACAAGCAAGATGGATCTGATCGACGCGACTATCATCAATGCCCATAAAGCACGAATCCGGGGAAATTATCAACCCGAAAACTAGTTAACTTATGTATTTTTAATTTTATTGTCATTTTTTTAATGTGTTTTTCGTATTTCTTTTTTATTTCTATGTAATCTTTTTTTTTTAATCTAATGTTGTTTCAATTTTAATTTTATATATCTCTAAATAAATTATGTAAATGAAAAAAAAAAACAAAAAATAAAAAAAAAATTGTCCAATGGCAGTGCAAGGTTAACAACACAAAATGTGGTGCCAAAGGATTTCTCGTGCCATAGAGTGTTTAGCTGACGTGGCAACACTTTTTGCCAACGGCACGAGCGTACCCAGTGCTCTAAAAACAGATAAAAACACATAAAAACAAATGAAAACGTATAAAATCGGATAAAAATGTAAGAAAACGGGCAAAATGTATAAAAACGGATAAAAACGCATGAAAAGTTATAAAAACAGATAAAACGTATGAAAACGTATAAAAACATATAAAAACGTATACAAACGAATAAAACGTAAGAAAAATGGACGAAAATGTATAAAAAGGACAAAAACAGATAAAAAGGACAAAAATGTATAAAAAGGACAAAAACAGATAAAAACGTATAAAAATGGATGAAAAAGTATAAAAACGGACGAGAACCTATGAAAACATAAAGAAAACGTATAAAAACGTACCTAAAGTCGAAAAACCTAAACTTATAAATAGCCGTTGTTATTATAAAGGATAGACGATGCAACGGTTTTTAACTAAAAGGGCTAACGTGTAAATTATAACGGAACTCACTTAAACACCGGTTAAAAAATGGATCGGTGGTGTTATTTTTTTCCAAATTAGGGATGATCAATGCAACTTTAAACTATGAGGGATGAAAGTTGCAATTTGGGACCAGGGACATCCATGTAATTTACTCTTGTATTCGTATATTACTTTCACTACATATCTTCCATAGGCAGATAAACTTTTGTGGTCAATTAATTTTATTTTTTAATTCTCCCTATTTAATTACAAAAGTTTGAGATTAAAGTTTTTTCGTAAGATGAAAGTTTTTTCACAGGAACTTTTTATTTGCTTATAAACAAAATCAAATGGCAATCACTTATGTGAGGGATGAATAATTTCAAATAGTCAAAGGGATAATTAACCATTGTTAAGCTACTCATAACAATTATTATTATCATTGTTCTACCGGGGAATCTAGAAATGTCATACCTGGTAGTGCATGGAAACGACCTTCCTCTTTTCTGAGAGGGAAATAAAATGGGTCAGTTTTTGTCTCCTGCGCTCCCAAACCAGGCCCGTCAAGTGGCTTCTTGTCTTTTGCTTTTGTTTAGTAAGTAGGCAATGAGTTGGCATTGAGAAGAAAAGAGTTAGAAATTGGCAACCAAGAGAAAAGCCAACAACAAAAACAACAAAATAAAACATATCCAAACCATACAAACACTAAAATAGAAAGAGTACATATTCAAATCATTTACTGTGTTCACCAACAATAATTATCATAAATAAAAACGTCGACCTTCTATGAAAACCAATATGTTCGGAATTGGTACCAATGTATTAAGCATAAAAATTTCACTACATATCTTCCATAGGCAGATAAACTTTTGTGATCAATTATGTCTATTACTTGAATACTTATACATTAAATATAAAATTTAATTTTTTAATAATACTTATTTAATTACAAAAGTTTGAGATTAAAGTTTTTTTGCAATGTGTCTAAGATGAAAGTTTTTTCACAAGAACTTTTTATTTGCTTATAAAGAAAATCAAATGGCAATCACTTCATTGTGAGGGATGAATAATTTCAAATAGTCAAAGGGATAATAATAACAATTATTATTATCATTGTTATACCGGGGAATCTAAAAATGTCATACCTGGTTGTGTATGGAAACGAACTTTCTCTTTTCTGAGAGGGAAATTAAATGGGTCAGTTTTTGTCTCCTGTGCTCGCAAACCAGGCCTGATAAGTGGCTTCTTGTCTTTTGCTTCTGTTTAGTAGGCAATGAGTTGGCATTGAGAAGAAAAGAGTTAGAAATTATTGGCACCCAAGAGAAAAGCCAACGACTACTTGTCTTCGACAAAGAAGTATAAATCAACCTTTTGCAGAAGGCAAACACCGACACAAAGAAAAATGAATGATATACAAAAACATAAATAATAATCTGAAAAAAACAACAAAATAGAACATATCCAAACCATACAAACACTAAAATAGAAAGAGTACATATTCAAATCATTTACTGTGTTCACCAACAATAATGATCATAAATAAAAACGTCGACCTTCTATGAAAACAAAATATGCTTGGAATTTGTACCAATGTATTAAGCATAAAATTTTCACTACATATCTTCCATAGGCAGATAAACTTTTGTGGTCAATTATGTCTATTACTTGAATACTTGTACATTAAATATAAAATTTAATTTTTTAATAATACTTATTTAATTACAAAAGTTTGAGATTAAAGTTTTTTTCGCAATGTGCCTAAGATGAAAGTTTTTTCACAAGAACTTTTTATTTGCTTATAAACAAAATCAAATGGCAATCGCTTCATTGTGAGGGATGAATAATTTCAGATAATCAAAGGGATAATTAACCATTGTTAAGCTACTCATAACAATTATTAGTATCATTGTTCTACCGGGGAATCTAGAAATGTCATACCTGGTAGTGTATGGAAACGACCTTCCTTTTTTCTGAGAGGGAAATTAAATGGGTCAGTTTTTGTCTCCTGTGCTCCCAAACCAGGCCCGTCAAGTGGCTTCTTGTCTTTTGCTTCTGTTTAGTAGGCAATGAGTTGGCATTGAGAAGAAAAGAGTTAGAAATTGGCACCCAAGAGAAAAGCCAACGACTACTTGTCTTCGACAAAGAAGTATAAATCAACCTTTTGCAGAAGGCAAACACCGACACAAAGAAAAATGAATGATATACAAAAACATAAATAATAATCTGAAAAAAACAACAAAATAGAACATATCCAAACCATACAAACACTAAAATAGAAAGAGTACATATTCAAATCATTTACTGCGTTCACCAACAATAATGATCATAAATAAAAACGTCGACCTTCTATGAAAACAAAATATGCTTGGAATTTGTACCAATGTATTAAGCATAAAATTTTCACTACATATCTTCCATAGGCAGATAAACTTTTGTGGTCAATTATGTCTATTACTTGAATACTTGTACATTAAATATAAAATTTAATTTTTTAATAATACTTATTTAATTACAAAAGTTTGAGATTAAAGTTTTTTTTTTCGCAATGGGCCTAAGATGAAAGTTTTTTCACAAGAACTTTTTAGCTTATAAACAAAATCAAATGGCAATCGCTTCATTTTGAGGGATGAATAATTTCAGATAGTCAAAGGGATAATTAACCATTGTTAAGCTACTCATAACAATTATTAGTATCATTGTTCTACCGGGGAATCTAGAAATGTCATACCTGGTAGTGTATGGAAACGACCTTCCTTTTTTCTGAGAGGGAAATTAAATGGGTCAGTTTTTGTCTCCTGTGCTCCCAAACCAGGCCCGTCAAGTGGCTTCTTTTCTTTTGCTTCTGTTTAGTAGGCAATGAGTTGGCATTGAGAAGAAAAGAGTTAGAAATTGGCACCCAAGAGAAAAGCCAGCGACTACTTGTCTTCGACAAAGAATATAAATCAACCTTTTGCAGAAGGCAAACACCGACACCAAGAAAAATGAATGATATACAAAAACATAAATAATAATCGGAAAAAAACAACAAAATAAAACATATCCAAACCATACAAACACTAAAATAGAAAGAGTACATATTCAAATCATTTACTGTGTTCACCAACAATAATTATCATAAATAAAAATGTTGACCTTCTATGAAAACAAATATGTTCGGAATTGGTACAATGTATTAAGTATAAAATTTTCACCACATATCTTCCATAGGCAGATAAACTTTTGTGGTCAATTATGTTTATTACTTGAATACTTGTACATTAAGTATAAAATTATATTTTTTTAATAATACTTATTTAATTACAAAAGTTTGAGATTAAAGTTTTTTCGCAATGTGCCTAAGATGAAAGTTTTTTCACAGGAACCTTTTATTTGCTTGCAAAAAAAATCAAATGGCAATCACTTCATTGTGAAGGATGAACAATTTCAAATGGTCAAAGGGATAATTAACCATGGTTAAGCTACTCATAACAATTATTATTATCATTGTTCTACCGGGGAATCTAGAAATGCATACCTGGTTGTGTATGGAAATGACCTTCCTCTTTTCTGAGAGAGAAATTAAACGGGTCAGTTTTTGTCTCCTGCGCTCCCAAACTAGGCCCATCAAGTGGCTTCTCGTCGTTTGCTTCTGTTTAGTTGGCAACGAGTTGGCATTGAAAAGAAAAGAGTTAGAAATTCGCACCCAAGAGAAAAGCCAACGACTACTTGTCTTTGACAAAGAAGTATAAATCAACCTTTTGCAGAAGGCAACCACCGACACCAAGAAAAATGAATGATATACAAAAACATAAATAATAATTGGAAAAAAAAAAAAACATATCCAAACAATCACTAAAATAGAAAGAGTACATATTCAAATCATTTACTGTGTTCACCAACAATAATTATCATAAATAAAACGTTAGACCTTCTAAAAAAACAAATATGTTAGGAATTGGTACCAATATATCAACTGATAAATGCTTGAACTGTATGTAAATTGAGTATGAGATTAACAGAAATATTACCACGTGATACGACATCATGAAAATGTTGAAGAGAATTTGTAGCTTCAAGTAATTGGTTTATCAACTTGCTCTTTTCTTTGAGTGGTTCAAAGATATTTTCCCATGCGGGTGCGCAAGCATTCAGGGAATTCCACCATTTATTCTCTCCTTTGATCTTCTGTATGCGTGGTAACTCCATTTCTGAAAGACGTCGGAGTTTAACGCAATTATAAATCATTAAACTCTCTAATTTCTCCAACACAATCAGACCACCGAAAATGTGATCCAACTCAGGTAGGTCTATAAGAAAAATCCTTTCCAGGCTGGGAAATAGCGGACCCCGTTCGGAATGGGGGGTACTAATAAGGCTTCTAACTTTGGGGCATTCTTCAACAGTAAGCTCTGCCAAGCATGAGAGATTTTGAGCTAATCTTGGTGTAAAAATGGTGGTCAATTCCAGACATGTATGCAATGCCAAGATTCTTAGTCTCGATAGACTATCTTTGCCAATTGGTCCCTCCCAAATACTTTTTAATTTCTCCATGTAGTGTATACTCAAATATTCTAGTGATTCAAGTCCACTTTTTTTATTATTCTCCACAATCTCAGATAAATCATCTATTTTAACAAGAGTTTCCATCTCATTGCATTCCGCAAGCAGGAAGTACTTCAATTTTGAAATGTCGAAAGTGGAGAGATTCACAATAGTCCAATGACGAGACAAGAACAAAGCTTTGGCCCTTGTCATTATCTTGGAGATGTCATAAATGTTTCCTTCAGCATTTATCCATTTGAGGCATTTTTCAAACTCCGCAAACTTCTTTTCGAGACCACGTGGTAGACAAGATGTAAGTTGTGCATGTTGACCGATAGTAAAAGTAAAGTTGGATAATTTTTCATATGCTGGTTTCCTATTTATTTGAATATCTAGAAACTGTTTAAGTGTCATATCAGTAGGCAGGTACCATTTCAGAAATTCAAGATTTTCCAAATGACAAATCTCATCTTGAATCTCTTTTATTTCCTGCTCCCACCACTCAGCTTCTTGACAGACACTTATGCAAAACTCCTTCAGTTTCTTAAGTTCTGATATCATCATTCTTGGAACTTTTACACCTCCATTGACATTCTTGGCTTTTATGTAGTACTCTGCATACTGAGACAAACAGAGCCTCAAGACTTCCAAATCTGTAAGTTGGACAATCTCTTTTGGAATATACATGACATCAGATCCTTCTATATCGAGCAACTTGAGCTTTGTAAGCATTCCGATCTCAATTGGCAATTCAATTAAAAATGAACAGTCTCTCAGGAGAAGTTCCTTAAGCGAGCTTAAACTAGAAACAGACGACGGCAAAGATTGAATGCTTGTACTGGAAAGATCCAATACTTCAAGCAGAGGCATGTGTTCAAAGACTGTGCGGGGAATGACTGTCAAACGAGGTAACTGTAATACCAATTTTAAGAGGATCTGGCATCTTAGACTATCTCGCAGTTGAGAAGGGTAATCCTCCTTCAAGTCACTTTCATCCGCATTTTGCGACATCCCTGGAGATAAAAAAACAGAACCCAGTAGTGCATATGGTTAAATATCAAATTAGATTATTGTTCTAGACAAAAACCGGTTCATAAAATAAGGGAGACGTATTCTATAAAGCCGAGTGTGACAACATGAAAGCACTAAAATGATATATATATATATATATCCCGTGCCCGTGCCCGTGCACGTGCACGTATACGTGTGTATATATATATATATATATATATATATATATATATATATATATATATATATATATATATATATATATATATATATATATATATATATATATATATATATATATATATAGACACACACACACACTACTATATAAAGCATTTAAGTTGTGAGCTCCATCAAAAATTAAGATAAGGAGCTCCAATTATGGAGTGACATGCGTCACTTCTCAACTAAAAAATCACCTTTATTTTCAAATTGAAATATCTTTGTATCTATTTATTTTTTTTATGATCTAATTTCACCATATTTTCTAAAATTTTGTGCTCTTTAATTCAACATCCATTTTGATATATTTTTATAAGTGTTTAGTTTTTGCATTTTAATGGGTTATTTTTATTTAAATTTTACAACTTTAACCTTTATTTGAATCAATAAAAACTTGATTCATCAAAACTATAACTTTTAGGGGAGTGTTTGACGGGTAAAAAATTGTGAGGGTCTTTATGCGAGAATAATAATGTAACGGAAAAGTTACGAGAAACCCAAACAAACACATACAACGAACACATATATTTTCGGAGTGTTGTGTAACTTATTCACTAAGCGGGTACGGAATTGTAGGAGAGTTGGATTAGCAATTCATTCATTATATTTCTATTATAACTATATTTTTTTTGCCGCCGCTGTGCGCGGGTATCCAACTAGTATATATA
>LBNU01017309.1:2133-15599 GCA_014162995.1 Artemisia annua
GTTTTCTTTCTTTCATTTCTTTTGAGTTAATTTAGGTTTATGTTTTCTTCTCTAGTTAAACCTTTTTCTTTTAAAGGCTTTCTTTCTTACGTTTAAGTTTTAAACAAATTATCGTAGTGTAAACAAAACCAAATCACATCTTTTAAACCCATTCATCTCACATAACTCACGACTCGAGTGACAAGATCAATTTCAACCCTCGCTGGGACAACGATCCGTGGTTCTTGCTTTCACTAGCTAGATTACACTTCATCAAGATCCCTTGAGAAGTAAAACCCTAGTGCGTGATCGCAATCCCGCGCATCACTAGGGGGAGCTCGGAAGTAGTTGGGTACATAGTTCGGAGTTGGTTAAATCATGGCGGTAGGAGCAAGGCTTCACTAGGATGATGCATGCTCAATTCTTTAAATGATGGGGGTCGAGATAGTCTAAAGCATTCGGGGATCAGCTCTCATTCCATATGCTAAAATTGTTCTCTCAAGCTCAAGCTCTACCTCAACATTGGCGAAACCTTTTCGCTTCGACAAAAGGGGGAGAGAGGAAGTGTAAATGTGTAACTTCTACACTTTACTATGAGTTACGGTTTACATATTTGTCATCATCAAAAAGGGGGAGATTGTTAGTGCAAACGTTACAATGTTTAATCTATACAATGTCTTCATGTTTTAATGATGACAAACGGGTAACTTGTAATACATACTGTAAAGTGCACAAGTTACTCGTTCACACATCAACGTCTCTCGACATCACTTCAGGTATGTACAAACACACTTTACCAACTTTGTTAAGTGATCAAAGAAAATATTTTTGTCCTTAAACCTTACATTTTATAAATATGACAAAACATTTTTTTACAAAAACAAACTAGACAAATTATTTTTGTATTTATAAAGAAATGTTTAATAAGAAAAATAAATTTGAAATTTGAATTTCAAATTGTCCAAACAGCCTTATTTCCCGCCCAAATCAGATAAAATTTCACAAGGTAACATTTCACCACTAAAGGACAAAAACTGTCGGGAAGGTCCCTTAAATAGGTGACGGTCCCTTATTGATAAGGGATCGTCCAAGGTTTAAGGGACCGTCCCTGGCTTCTCGTGTTGGCTATAAATACTAATCCTTCCCATCCCCTCATGTTGGATCTGCAGCCCACACGACCCGGATTGTTAAGGTGTGGTTCATGAGCTTAGTGCAACATACCGCACTCTTGATAATTGTGCATGCATCACAATTATCACACACACACAACATTTTCCCAGATGGGTGTAACAACGGAACCCAGGGAACTTGTAATCACTAACCCTTAAACCTGTGATTCTCAGTCAACACCTAGTGTTGACTTTTTAAGCATGTATCCTAGGTATATCATTATTACGGAGATATGGCAGAAGGAGGCACTAAACTCGGAGGATTTTCAAACATGTTATCATTCAAACACAACATATCACTTAGACTTTGGGACCTCATCAATAGTAAAAGTATATTTTTTACTATAAAAACTCTGATAATTAAATGAATGATAACTAAATTTCTATAAACGTCTCTTTTCGAGTCGTTTTCTATCACTGTAACTGTGATTCCATGAAGTAATACCCCAACCCTAAATCCGCTGCGAACCATGAAAATGGGGGTGTTACACTATTGGTGGCCCGACATGAAGGCATCCATTGCTAGATATGTGGGCAAGTGTTTAACAGGTTCTAGAGTGAAGGCTGAATGTCAAAAGCCATCCGGCTTATTGGTACAGCCTGAAATTCCCATTTTGAAGTGGGAAACGATTACGATGGATTTTATCACCAAACTCCCAAGAACATCTAACGGACATGATACTATTTGGGTAATTGTTGATCACCTTACAAAATCTGCTCACTTCATACCTATACGAGAAACGGATGATATGGAAACCCTTGCTAGGTTGTACCTAAAGGAAATAGTTTCCCGACATGGAGTGCCAATATCTATCATATCGGATCGTGATTCTCGTTTCACGTCAAGATTTTGGCAATCTATGCAAAAGGCCTTAGGTACTTAGATAGACATGAGTACGGCATATCAACCTCAGACCGACGGTCAAAGTGAAAGAACTATCCAAACACTCGAGGATATGCTTCGAGCATGTGTGATAGATTTTGGAAAAGGATGGGAGAAACACTTAACGTTAATAGAATTCTCGTATAATAATAGTTATCATGCTAGCATTAAGGCAGCGCCATATGAAGCACATTATGGACGTAAGTGCAGATCCCCTGTCTGTTGGGCCGAAGTTGGAGAAGCTCAACTTACGGGACCAGAGATAATCCATGAGACTAATGAGAAAATAGTTGAAATCCGACAACGCTTACAAGCCGCAAGGGATCGGCAAAAGAGTTATGCCGATGTAAGACGTAAGCCTTTAGAATTTCAAGTCGGAGACAAGGTTATGTTGAAAGTTTCACCTAGGAAAGGTGTCTTTCATTTCGGAAAGCAAGAAAAGCTTAATCCGAGATACATTTGACCATTTAAGGTTCTAGAACGAATTGGTCCGGTGGCATACCGACTTGAATTGCCGAAAGAACTAAGTAATATACACGACACGTTTCACGTCTCCAATCTTAAGAAGTGTTTATCTGATGAATCACTCATCATTCCTATGAAAGAGCTTTAGTTAGATGATAAGCTCAATTTCACAGAGGAACCAGTCGAAATCATAGACCGAGAGGTAAAAAAATCTAAAACATCACCGGATTCCTATCGTCAAGGTATGCTGGGACTCTGAGAAAGGACCAGAGTATACTTGGGAACGAGAGGATCAAATCCGTGCTAAATATCCCCACCTATTCTCACCCTCGCCCACTAACCCTAGCTAAATCTCGGGATGAGATTTTCTTTTAGGATGGGAGACTGTAGCAACCCACTAACTTCCCTACTAGCTCCCCATAGGTTAGAAAAGCCTTACTAACTTAACTTAGGCCCTCACTATGCACTATCTAGGTTAGCTATGCCTATATCTATTTCCCGGGTAAAATTTTTTGCTTTACTATATCTCTATGACATAACTAACCTCTAGACAAGCTCACGTATCCACCTATGCCCAACACCACTATGTTTACATCATGTAAACATCCCAGTATGTCAAGTCTGGGTTTCACACATTTTCACTAAGTAAACTATCACTCTAGTACGCTATACTTATCAAAAACCCCTAATTTCACCTATGTGTTTACGGTTATCTCTAAAACCCTAATTGCTTACCTGAACTAGTTTGAAAGTATTCAAGGCTTAGGTATGAGTTACATTAGCAACTTTAGGATATATTAGACTTCCTAGACCATAGTAAAACTCCCTAGAACTTAGGTACAAGTCCCTTAAGCACAAAACCCTAATTAGGTCATAACCTCCAAGAAATAGGTCAAAACTATCCCAAATCTTTACCTTAAGCTACCACCACTTAGTATAAGCCTCCTAGGACTTAATCTTAGTCACTAAACACTCATAGGACCCTAACATAGGCACTAAACCCTAAGCTAAACCCTAATCTCTCACTAGACAAAACTAGGTATAAATTAAACCTAAAACCTCAACTAAGCTACTATAGCACCTCAAATACCACAACCAAGCACCCTAGCACCTTAGTTACACCTATTAGGCACCCTAACAAGTCCCTAGTTAGTACAAAAGGAGGTGGATCACTTCCTTGTCACCTCCTTTGTGTCACGGCTACACCATCACCACAAATCACCCTATAGCGCCCCTACCTACTACTAGAAGCCTTTAGTCATCCCCTAGCTCCTCCGCATCACCATATATCTACCCTTACTCCGCCCCCCCCCCCTCCACGACACCTTGCACCCTCCTTTCTTGCTCGCTACACAAACGCACCCTATAAATAGTTCTCAAACCCTCACCATTTCAAATCACACCTCCCTCTTTTCTCTACCTAAACATTTATGTAGTACTAAGTCCCTAGAAGCCTTAGAAGTCGAGTAGCTAAGCCCTTGATCCTTGTCGAGTTCTAGTTTTGGCCGAGAAAACCCTAGATCCCATGTTAGGACTCCCACGACCAAGTAAGCCTTCATTTTTGGTTCTAACAGTCTTAGTAATGACCTAGGATACTTAGGATATGCCTTACAACCCTTAGATAAGCCTTGATCATTTTTATTTTGAAGTTTTCAATTCGAAACCCTAGTTTTGGAAAAATACGTGTTTATATGCTATATTGCCTTATTATGTGCTATAACTGAATTAGATGACTTAGTTAAGTATATATTAGTTAAACGTAAGCTAGGAAACTCTTTTGTTTCATAAAAATATAGTTTACATGATTTTAGGACTAGTTTTGCAAATGTTTTCATGCTTAAGGGTCTATTCACAACTATTTACGTTCACTCGCAAGTGATTAAGGTTCATGATCGAGGGACTTGTGGCAATAGCTACTTAAGCAATAATAACAGCAGGCATAGCATACTAAAAAGCTTGTGTTCAGTTTGTAGCATGTATCTCCCCACAAAAAGGGTTTAAAAAGTTAAGAGTGGGCTATGAACTCACCTTGACTGCTCGGTAGTGGTAATAAGTATCGTAACTCAAACGATAGGTGGAAACGGCTTCAACACAGAACCTAGATAATATATTGCAAGTCTTAGTGGTTTGATAGTCTAAGTCTGGTTTAATCGCGATTATCGGTTATTAGGAAAAACTCGTGTTTGTTTATATGTTTGATATTCAAAATCAAAGTTATATATAAATATAACTTGTGGGTATGTGATTGTTCGTCGATGAATCGATAGGAAATAAAGAGAGTGTTGTAGATAAACGAGGTTGGTGTTTGATAAAACGATATCGATGTTTAAGCTTTGGTTAAACGAGGTTGGTGTTTGATAAAATGATCGATTGAGAAGAGTTTTAGATTGAGAAGAATGAGAAGCAATCTAGGCCACTCATCTTATTAAATTAGATTAAGGGCATGATGGTACAATTTTATTTTCTCTTTCATATTAAAACTACATTAATTGATTCTTTTTTTTCTCCAATTTCGTATATAAAACTGATTACAAATTTTATTTTTGATCCCATTTTATTCTCCATCGTTAGCACTAGCATTTAAATATGTATCAGATAAATAAAAAATTGCTCCAACCTATTTAATCTTCAAATTTTTATTACGTGACTTGTTTGTCAAATGATTCATGTGTCAAATGATTCATGTAATTTTTTAATCTTTATTTTTTCATGATTCATGAAATTTATTTGTCCATTGATTCATGTACGTGTTCTCAAAATTTATGGTGATTATAGTTCAAAAGTTTGACATTGGATTGAATGTGTCTTCACCACTATGTATATCAAAATTTCTTTTGTTATGACTATTTCTTTATATCTACATTTTAATAAAGATTTTTCTTAAATCATGTTATATGTGATACAATCAAATAGACATATAATTGTCGATAATCTTGAGTCATAAGTAATACAAGTCGTCAATTGATCGAAATTTGATTTTTTTGTGTTAAGATTGAATCATAAGAATATATAGTTGTTATGGTTCGAGCAATGTTCGTATCTCGTTAAGTTACCATTGTGATCGAAATTTGAATCATTATGTTAATAGTGAATCATAAGAATATATCACTATTAGGATTGAAGCAATGTTGGTATCTCGTTCGAGCAATGTTCGTATCTCGTTAAGTTACAACTGTGATCGAAATTTGAATCGTTATGTTAATAGTGAATCATAAGAATATATCGTTATTATGATTGGAGCAAAGACCATATGTGGAATTATGTATTCTTAATGATTAACGAAACACTAACTTGCTTCTTTTTGTAGGTTTTAAATGGACTATTGATTCATTAATTTTAACATTATTCACAACAAACACTCATCATCTTTTTAATGATTCACTACTCCGATTACGATTCACTGAACATGATTTGGTGACATGATTTTGGTTCATGTTTTGGAATATGATTAAAAAAAATCACACTTTTTGATCAATTCACCAAACCGTAGAAGATTCATAAAAGAAATAATGTCATTCTTTTTCATGATTCACTATACACGAAAAACATATCTACCGATTCAAACCCAAAACACCCGATGTTTATCATGATTAAAATATTAACAATGCTTTAATGATTCACTAATATGATAATGATTTACCAATGAAATCTACGTTGTTTGCTAATATAAAGTTGATTCATAACAAGAAAAGAAAAAAAAAAAAAAAAAAACAACCACATGCCATGCGTTAGTCATGATTCAATTATGGGACCAATCTAGAATCTGTATAACATTGAAAATATATGAATCATATATTTATATAAGAATTCCGTACATGAAGTTTGAAGTTTTTTAATAGATACATAAGTTTAAATGAGTCTTATAACTCGAGCCTCGAGGCATATAAAAAAAATTGATTCACCAAAATTATGGATATGTCAAACTGGAAAATAACATGATAATGGATTGAATAAAAAAAATACAATCCTTGTAATTGTAGAGTATGGTGTAAAGTTGAATCACATAAAATAAAACGGTTTTAATCAATAGTCATTAATTTGATTTAAAATGATGCAATTACTTATTTGTGTTGTGTTTGTAGGTGATGGTGCATGGCTCGTTATCATGCATGAGGTTATATAGGGTTTAGAAAACGTGTTAAATGGAAGGGTACGATTACTAAGGTACTAGGAATAGTAAGTGTATAGTGAGGTTATTAATGTGCATTCGTCCTTGTGCTAATCTCCAACGAGAACAAAACAAATTGACCCCGAGTTTGTGTTTGGTTTTGTTGGCACCATAAGGAAGATCAATTCCTTTTAAACATGTGTTAAATGACTTGCTTCATGATTACCTTAAGTCAAAGAGAAGTAATAGTGAAGTTGGTGTGTTTTGTTCATCCTTGTGGTGCGTTGCCGAGAAGAAAAGAACAAGAAAAACATCATTATGGTTCGTTGTGATCTCGTTTGGGAGGTTTTGAAGGTCAACAACATAATAAAAACATGTATTAATTGTTTAAGGAAAGATTTGTGAGTTTTGAGAAAGTAACGAGTAGGTTTCTACTCAAAATATAACGTTTTAACTATTTGTGAAAACAGGTTTTGGAGCTAAGAAAAAAAAAATACAATCCTTGTAACTGTAGAGTATGGTGTAAAGTTGAATCACATAAAACAAAAACGGTTTCAATCAATAGTCATTAATTTGATTTAAAATGATGCAATTACTTATTTACCCTTTTCAACTTAATAAGTAATTGGTAAAATCTCTCATTATTTAAATATCTCAATGGTTATAATTACTTCTCAATCTAAAAACCTTCTCAATAGAACCAAAGCCTATATATATATATATATATATATATATATATATATATATATATATATATATATATATATATATATATATATATATATAACAGGAGGCGTTTGACCAATTAATGCCAAATAAGCACGGTCAATGCCTTGTTTTCACTTTTCGAGTGCCATGTCATCAACATGTTTGCCACCTAAGCATATTTTTTATTAATTAAAATTCGTATTTAATTTAATTACGGCAGATTTATTTTATTTAAAAATTTAATGTGCAGGATTCGAACCTAGGATTTCTTGATTCATTAGTAGCTATTTTTAACACTAGATCAACTTATTTTTTGTGTTATATACTGGAACTTCAAATCTATAAATCTATACAACTAATTATTGACAATTTTAATTAGATAAGTATGAGAATCCCTACAACTTAGGTGATAATCTAGACAATCTCACGTTTTATTCATTCACCGTAATATCATTCGTACCATACACCTTTTTCTCAAAACCCTAATATCATTCATTCATCCTCCTGCATATTCAATCATCCATAATTTTTATTTTTCTTCTTTAATGATTTACTATGTTCATAATTATTTTATAACCTTTGTTTTGTTGTATAACTTTTGTATTTGATAAATCTTTTTGTTGTAGTTTCTGTTCACGCATGGCATATTAATTCATTCTTGATTTATATGCCTTAATGCATCTTTGTGATTTCAAATAAGTTGATGTATATAATTTGTCAACAAAGGTATTGGTAAATTGATGCATTCTGGACTAGTGTATTTTTATTTTTGCTTTATCCAAGATAAGTTACATTCTTTTAAACACTTATTAGATGGTTTTGAGGATAACTAAACAATTGTTCTAATCTCTAATGATCATTTCTTTTAGATTACTTTTTGATCTAAACCACATTTTATTGCTTGTTTTCATGTATATTATTGTTTGCTGCAGAAAATTGAGTGTATTATTGGCTGAACTTACTGTTTAAGTGCTAAACAACAGTTAAATGTGGTGTCAACAAAAGTTGTGACGAGTTCTCATTGAAATTGTTGCAGATATGTCTTCAACGGCATTCATTGAGCTACTGCCTGTGATTGAGTTTGACAATTAGCTTTTGAATAGGGATGTTTCAGCAAGACCGCTATCTGATTCTAATCGTGTGAAGGTTGGTTTATGTTTCACCGACCCTATATTTTATAACGTCAATCTTCACCAACCATATATCCCTTAAACCCTAATGTCAAATCATCACACCTCAAAATCACCACCTGCCACCACAACTACAAACCCTAACAACTGCGGGTGAGTTTTATTTTTATATTAAAACACAACATTGTATCCTTACTTTTGCATTTAAGTATATGTATTCACTGAATTCAAATTCGCTGGAGCCATTTTTTTTTCCAGATTGGCTTCTTCCCTATTGCTGAAGCTCTTGGATTGGTTACTGTTTTTTTTCTTTTGATTTTATGTTAAAATTAATTTCTTCGATATATACCTGTTCTTAAAAAAACCCATGCAGTTTCTAACCTAGATCATAGGCTGCTGAGGTTCGTCAAGGCCTACAACTATTAATGCATTACGTGCTTGGATCAGCTAATGTAACGTGCATTTCCCATTTACATATATCTGTACACACAATACGTACAACGCCCAGTATATCAGAATATTGTTTTGAAGTATATAATAAGCTTACCTTGGCTTTCAGGGATAGGGTTGCTGACCTGAACATTGGGCTTCACTATGATGGAAACAGGAACCATGAAGAAGCATCAAAAGCCTATAAAAAGGCTTTTAGCAAGTCATAAATCGTTTTTGAAGTACTTGAGGAACTAAGAGCGGAAGGGATTGAGTTCATGTATCGCCCTACGAGGGCGATGCACAACTCGCACTCTTGATAAACAAGGCGTGATCGATGTAACCGTTTCCGATGATACCGATTTAATACCTTATGGATACTAACGTGTAAGTCTCTACAACATTAGTTATATTCTCAAACGTGTTACTGCAAGTTTTAATTTTGTTCTTATTATTGTGATTGTTGACGTACCTTATTTTAGTGACATAGATTATATTCTCGACCGATCAGGATGGGTTTGTTCTAAATTTCAACCGAGTGGTGTTGAACGACCATGAACAGGTTAAAGCCAAGCAACAACAACTAAATGAGAGTAAAGCATCCATTTCAGGGAAGAAGGAGAAATAAAGGGATTTAATAAATTAATCTCTCTGGATTGAATCCTGATCAGTTAATCCTCTTTTGTGTAATGAAAGGTTGTGACTACTTCGGGGGCATTGGTCTTGATGATGTCAACCTACGTAAAATAGTATTGCGCTGTGATTACCATAAGACAATGAGCGAACTAAAGGCTAAACAAATGGACAAATCAATAAATTATGAAAACCTAATACATGCTGCTTACATGACATATAAACACCATCTGGTGTTTGACCAAGACTTAGGAATGTGAATCTAACTCTACCAGAAGAAGGCACGGATGTCCTTTTTAGGCCAATATCCTCACTAATTACTCTTTTGTCATACCTGTATCATTATATGTTTGCTTTTAATTCATTTTTTAGTTTTTGCTTAACTTATACAATACAGTAATGGAGGAGAAGATAGCTTTAGGTATCATAGATGGAAAGCTCAATCCAAAGAATCATCTACCGTATGAGGTGAGCGTGTATGTGTTTTTAGGTTTCGTGTATCATATATATATTGATGTGTGTTATCTCACACATTGTGAACTTTTGTGTAGGCACCAAAGCAACTGCAACAGCATTTAATGGATGTAATGGCACTATCAAGTCTCACGGGTACATCAACAGTTCTGATTTTCATCAAGAAGTTGGAAATAGTGATTTTTGTATTTGTTTGTTCGGTTGCATAGAGTTTTGAGTGAGTGATTTGTATTCAAAGAAGAAGAAAAGGATACGTGATGTGCGTTTTGTTAGTGCAAGTTTTAAATTTATAAAGGTGAATTACCGGATCTAGAAACAACACATATGAGCAAGTGTACTCGTCCGTTATAGCAAGGTATGATGGTAAGTCTAAAAGTAAATCTCTAATGTACGCAAATAAGATAATAAGCAAATTCAATAATTTAAAAACTACACTTGTTTAGACTAGTCTAGTACTCAATGACGCACATGATTGTGATAACTTTTGATAACATGTTGGTTGTGATAATTAGATGGTAGTCTAATCTATTGTTTCTACAAGTTAAACCTTCGTCAAGATTTTAGTTTATAAAAACAAGCTTTAAGTGTAAACCAATCAATTCAAGATCAATCCAAGGTTCATAAGGTATGGTTATCTTAAACACAAGAATAAACTTCTTGAAAGATTATCAAACCAATTAAGAATAGATGAAGATCTCTTCTTACGAAACAAACTCTCAGGATTGGAATAAGGTGTACTAAGATTTTTAGTAGTAGAACGAGTGTTCATACAACTACCAAAAGAATCGAGTTAAATACTTAAACAAAAGAACTAAGAAAATAAAAAATTTGAAAACAGAAAGTCTATCCGATTCGGTTGGATGTCAAACCGATCGGATGGATGCTACGGTAAATTAAAAATTTGGGAATCCGATCGGTTGGATGTTTCTGTGAAGATTTTCTTTTTTCTTTTTTTTTTTAGAAAACGAACATTAAAAGAAACGGACTTTTGAAACTTAAAAGAAACACAATCAAAATCCCCGGCAGCGGCGCCAAAAACTTGATGTGCGTTTTGTTAGTGCAAGTTTTAAATTTATAAAGGTGAATTACCGGATCTAGAAACAACACATACGAGCAAGTGTACTCGTCCGTTATAGCAAGATATGATGGTAAGTCGGGATCGTTCGCAGGGATTTGTGAGTGAATCAAAGTATAAGTATAAAAGTAAATCTCTAATGTACGCAAACAAGATAATAAGCAAATTCAATAATTTAAAAACTACACTTGTTTAGACTAGTCTAGTACTCAATGACACACATGATTGTGATAACTTTTGATAACATGTTGGTTGTGATAATTAGATGGTAGTCTAATCTATTGTTTCTACAAGTTAAACCTTCGTCAAGATTTTAGTTCATTAAAACAAGCTTTTAGTGTAAACCAATCAATTCAAGATCAATCTAAGGTTCATAAGGTATGGTTATCTTAAACACAAGAATAAACTTCTATTATAAATCAAATACTCTTAGGAAATGGTCATTACAAAAGGTAACTCATTCATAGACAAACAAGTTACAATTATTTATAAACATCTAAACTTTCGTCTAATTAAAGGTTTACAAACAATCCGATTTGATGTTATAAAAGCATTCTCATTACAATCATACTTCTTGTTTCTTTGTTTAGTCAAGAATAATTATGGTAAAAACAATCATTCATAGACAAATGATTATAACTAGTTGAATAATAACAAATCTTTCGACCCTTGAAACTATTATCAACTAGTTAACCTTGACTCAACAAATGTCACTATGAAACTTAAGGTACAATTGGTTCTTAGGATTGACTTGAAATTGAATGAAAACATGTTATCACAATCATAACTATCACTAAGCATAAAACATCATCAAAACAAGTGTAAAAAGGTTACTAGCTACTCATAGCAAACATGCAAATAAGAATCCATGGTTTTAAGTATTACAATGCTTTGAAATTGATAACAAATGACAAGGTATTGTTAACCTAAGTATTGGTGATGATTTCTTGAGATTTTGGCCTCCAAATGTTGCTTCTTTAGTTCTCCAAATGTTCCTGGTTCTTTCTGCACGAATTTTGCCTTCTTTGAGAGCTTGATGATGATAATAATTGAGAGTAATGATGAGAGTAATTGTTCTCTTGAATTGTGTCTTGAATGGTGTACTCTAGAGGTCCTTTTAGGCTTGTCAAATACTCCTAGCAATCAATAGGAACATAAATGCTAGAACTTGGACAACAAGACACTAAGAAGAGCCTAGAACTTTGAGACAAAAGGCCAAGATTCGTGCACAAAAAGTTATACTTCTCAGCAGAAATGTCCATCCGATCGGTTGCGGGTTGCTACCGATCGGATGGGAGTGGTAATAGTGGCTATCCGATCGGTTGTACTCCAACCGATCGGATGGTAGGTTCTGGTTTGCTTGGACTTTGACTTTTCTTGCGTAGATCTTTATACACTCTCCAAACTTGATTAACTCTGAACTTGGAACTTTGAAATGACAAAACTTAGGTTCTCCTTATGAAATACTTCACAGATTTGGACTTTTAGCTTGGGAATCTTCGTGTAATCGCATATACTTCATTTTCTTCACTTTTTCTTCTTTTTTCCTACATTTGGCTACATATGCTACAAAAACATACTTTGATACGATTTAGTGGCAAAAGCATATAAAAGTAACCAAATAACATGCATAAAAACACTAATAACGCTTCTAAAAACATGTTAACTTTAAGCGTTATCAAATCCCCCACACTTAAACTTTGCTTGTCCTCAAGCAAATCTAGAACAAAACTAAATATCCACATGGTAAACAAGAGTGGTTTCTGAAAAATGTGATGAGAATCCTCCTTATACAAGTACAAGTTAGATCATCCTTATTAAGCTTTTATAAAGGAAATAATTGAGATGTTTGACAATACCCAATGATTTTCTTGCTCGATTAACACTCCTAAAACACCTCACGAAAGAAGAATAAGATACAATTCACTCATAACACTCATATGGGGTAGCGTATATGATAGATCACACTCATTGCTCAGTCATGATCTAATTATTACCATAAGCTTGTACATGAAACAAAACTACACCGTAATGACGTAAGTACCAAGTCTACATATCAAAGAGGACTTTTATTTGGGTTTAGGCTAAAAAGGGTTAGTAAAACCTTCGTGCAAGTATCTTGTGTAAATCATAGTAGATCGATGCCGCGAATCTTTGGGTTTACCAAAAACTCGGATGGTCACTACTTGTCAATACACTCAATAAATACACTAAGTTAAAAGGTATGGATAAGACATGGGATTATTGAAAGGTAAGTGATTTTTAAGAATATACAAACTAGTTCAAGTCGATGGATCGAGTGTTATTAGCTTTTCTTCCTTGAATCATAACCTCATAGTCTTTGAAAACTTCATTCTTTCGCGATAAATGCTTTATTTCATAGCTCATTGGCTATACATAACACTATACATGT
>LBNU01017309.1:24145-36463 GCA_014162995.1 Artemisia annua
GTGTAATCGCATATACTTCATTTTCTTCACTTTTTCTTCTTTTTTCCTACATTTGGCTACATTTGCTACAAAAACATACTTTGATACGATTTAGTGGCAAAAGCATATAAAAGTAACCAAATAACATGCATAAAAACACTAATAACGCTTCTAAAAACATGTTAACTTTAAGCGTTATCAAATCCCCCACACTTAAACTTTGCTTGTCCTCAAGCAAATCTAGAAGAAAACTAAATATCCACATGGTAAACAAGAGTGGTTTCTGAAAAATGTGATGAGAATCCTCCTTATACAAGTACAAGTTAGATCATCCTTTTTAAGCTTTTATAAAGGAAATAATTGAGATGTTTGACAATACCCAATGATTTTCTTGCTCGATTAACACTCCTAAAACACCTCACGAAAGAAGAATAAGATATAATTCACTCATAACACTCATATGGGGTAGCGTATATGATAAATCACACTCATTGCTCAGTCATGATCTAATTATTACCATAAGCTTGTACATGAAACAAAACTACACCGCAATGACGTAAGTACCAAGTCTACATATCAAAGAGGACTTTTATTTGGGTTTAGGCTAAAAAGGGTTAGTAAAACCTTCGTGCAAGTATCTTGTGTAAATCATAGTAGATCGCTGCCGCGAATCTTTGGGTTTACCAAAAACTCGGATGGTCACTACTTGTCAATACACTCAATAAATACACTAAGTTAAAAGGTATGGATAAGACATGGGATTATTGAAAGGTAAGTGATTTTTAAGAATATAAAAACTAGTCCAAGTCGATGGATCGAGTGTTATTAGCTTTTCTTCCTTGAATCATAACCTCATAGTCTTTGAAAACTTCATTCTTTCGCGATAAATGCTTTACTTCATAGCTCATTGGCTATACATAACACTATACATGTCAAACTAAAAACCCTTTTTTTTTTTTTTTTTTTTTTTTTTTTTTTTTTTTTTTTTTTTTTTTTTTTTTTTTTTTTTTGCAAATAAACTCTATACATAACACCTGTAAACATTCGTCATCATACATATTGTGATGACTAAACTTTACTTGCTTCAATCGCTAATTCCTAAATTTCCACTTTCTCCATTCTTTCTTCATGATTCATAAAATATTTCTTCATAAAGCTAACAACTCACCAAGACTTGACTAAGGGTAAGGCTAGGCTAAAAATTGTAAAATCTTTTTGTATTCTTTTGGTTTTAACAAAAGAAAATGAAAAGGCTCAGAAGGTGTAAGTAGGGGTATCTAGCGTTAAAGATGAACGCTAACAAAAGGGTTCAAAATTGGAAATTAACTAATCAATGTGACTAGCTTACAATCAATAAGGAAGGCTATTTGGTTAAAATCCTAAGGTTGCCTCTTATCATGTATATATTCTTATATTACAAAAGTGTAATCTCACAACGGTCTCGTAATGATTTACAAGTACAAGTTCTAGAATAAATAAAATCACCGGCACACTCATAACAAAAGATTCGAGCACAAAATATGTAAGCTCGTAATGAACAGGCTAAAATCCTCACAATTTGGTGGAAAGGTTATAATTTGTGCTAGCAAATTTTATCGATCCAAAAGTGGACTGCAATATTAATTGGGACACATCTCAATTCTTTCAAAATTACTGATTTTTCCAGTGGATAAATCCAGTTATTCTAATAAATTATTCCTAAAAGTGTGAAAACAACTAGATTATAAGGAGAAACAAAATTTAAAAATTAGCTCGATATAACAATTAATTTCTTATTTACCTACTCACCCCCCCCCCACACTTAAGTTAAGCATTGTCCTCAATGTAATAAACGAACTTAAAAAGTATGAAAGTAGGGAAATGAGAAAATAAACCATAATATCAGCTTTTATTCTTCTGTCCAATCGTCTATTTTCTTGAAATCAATACCTGCATTATTAAAAACAAAAACAAACAAACAAAAAGCATTGCATTTTATTTAAAAAGTGGTACACACCCCCACACTTAAGTTTAACCAAGTGGTAAAACTTTGCGTTGTAGACACCGAAAATTAAAACATTTAAAAATAAACACACGGGTTGCCTCCCGAGAAGCGCTTGTTTTATTAACGAGTCCTCAGCCGGACTCAAACTTCGAACAGTTTATGTGGGTGTAGTGTTATTCTTCCTCTTAGGTATATACACCATATTTCCTGTCACAATTCCCTCCCCCGTTTCATCTATATTTTCCAATGCAACTTTTTCCCATGCTCTAGGAAGAGCATCATAGATAAAACCAGTATTGTGTGCCCAAGGAACCATGTCCTTGTGTGGAGCCATGAATGTGATAGCTTCATATTCAGATTCGAATGGAATTTCTTCATTAGAAATCAAGTTTAATTGCTATTTATCATAATAGAGTTTAATTCGATGCCCATTTACAATGAAACTTCCACCTTGTTTGTCATAAAGTTCAACATAACCTGATGGAAATCCATTTTCACTACATATGGTCCGAACCATTTTGGCTTGAGTTTCGGAGCTTTAAACTTATATTTCATGTTGAAGAGTAGAACCTTATCTCCAGCTTTGAATTGTTTTCGAATTCTTTGCTTTCTATCATTGTAAGCTTTGGTTCTTGCTTTGTATAGCTTAGAGTTTTCATAGGCTTGAAGTCTTAACTCATCGAGTTCATGCAGTTGCAAAAATCTCTTTTCTCCAGCTATTTTCAGATCAGGATTACAGCTTCTCAATGCCCAATAAGCACGGTGTTCGAGTTCGAACAGCAAATGACATGTTTTCCCATACAAAATCTATACGGTGTTGTACCCATAGAGCGTTGTCTAATTTCCTTGACCATACGGCAGGATTGTCCTTAACCGTTTTTTCAAGTATTCTTTTTATAGCTCTATTTGTATTTTCAACTTGACCACTAGTTTGTGGGTGATAAGCTGTAGCAAGACGATGATGAACTCCATATCGTTTCATTACTTTCTCCATTTGTTTATTGCAGAAATGAGATCCTCTATCGCTTATTAAAGCTTTAGGAATTCCATAGCGAGCGAAAAGCTTTTTAAGAAAGTTAACAACAACTCGTGCATCGTTAGTAGGAAGAGCTTCAGCTTCTACCCATTTTGAAACATAATCGATTGCAACGAGTATATACTCTCAGCAGAAATGTCCATCCGATCGGTTGCGGGTTGCTACCGATCGGATGGGAGTGGTAATAGTTGATATCTGATCGGTTGTACTCCAACCGATCGGATGGTAGGTTCTGGTTAGCTTGGACTTTGACTTTTCTTGCGTAGATCTTTATACACTCTCCAAACTTGATTAACTCTGAACTTGGAACTTTGAAATGACAAAACTTAGGTTCTCCTTATGAAATACTTCACAAATTTGGAATTTGAGCTTGGGAATCTTCGTGTAATCGCATATACTTCATTTTCTTCACTTTTTCTTTGTTTTTCCTACATTTGGCTACATATGCTACAAAAACATACTTTGATACGATTTAGTGGCAAAAGCATATAAAAGTAACCAAATAACATGCATAAAAACACTAATAACGCTTCTAAAAACATGTTAACTTTGAGCGTTATCAATACGAGCTGATAACGTGTACTCAGCTAGTGGTAAGAAAAGGGTGTGAACCTGAGAGATTCAAGAATCAGAGGGTTTCGAGCTGAGCTCTTTGCAAATTCAGACAAAGTGATGTCTGTTTATTAGGGAATGAGACTCTCGGGACACATGTCGCAACTCAGAAAGTGTTGAGAGAAACCTGGTCTGATCAAGTTTGTTTGAATTACAAGGACTAGGTTAGCTTCAAATGAAAATTTGAGGTTTGATAGCCTGATGTCTGATAGGAATCAGGGATGTTGAAGATTAGGCGGAGTGTTAATATGGTTTAGAGCTTTGCAACATCAGGAATGTTGATGGTATGTGTCGGCTGACCTTTTAAATCAGGGAATGTAGTTCTGCATCATGGAGTAGTAGAGATTGGTGGTTATGGTAGTTCTTGGGCTGAACTTTTGCAACTCAGAGTGTAGCAGTATTGAATCAGTGAGTTGAGGGTGGTCACACAACTCTAGAATAGCTGAAATCAAAACTTACTTTGAACCGGAGAGTAACTGACTCCAAATATGAGTCATTGAAAACCTAAGAATCTGAAGATTATAATGAAAATAGCAACATTTCGACCCTATTGAGTGATGCTTACAGGTACATTTTTTAAGGAATTTATACTCAAACTGATTATGGAATCTCACATAAGCTTTTACTGAATTTTCCATTAGCATCTTTTTTTCTTTTCTGTAGGATATCACATAACATCAAACACGTGTGGTATACTTGGTATGGATCGAATAAAGATGAAAGAAAGAAGAAGAAAACTAGAGAGAGAAAGTAGAGAGAGAAAAAGATGGAACCTAGAGAGAAAACCAAAAAAAGAAAATAAGATTATGAGAGGTTCAACCCTCTCCAAGGATGGAGAGGGCCTTTTATATGTACAAGGTATTTTGCCACTACTGGGCTGTGGATCGGGCTGACAGTGGGTAAAGACCCGACCCGACTCCACGAATACTAACTATTACTAATCTACGTACTCATTACTATTATAAATACTACGAGCTAAACAATGCTTAATCGTACTTGGGGTGACCGAATCTTCTATAAGAAAAATCGTATTCCTAACAATCTCCCCCTAAGGGAGGTCACCCCGTAATTAAATCTTGAATTCTTGCATTTAGATCTTTGAAGATACTTTTGTAGCTCGTAGTTGTTGATTCTTCATTGAAAAGTACTTAGTGCTTTCAGCACCGGACTCAAGATGACTTGCTTGATGTGTAGAATGATCTTTGACTTTGCTTCTTGTTCATCATCCAAATAATTAGCTTCAAGTCATCTTTGAGTGGATATGTCTCCTTTTGATGTTGTGATGGTCTTTGTGTTGTCATGCTCACACTTTTCTGAATCATGATCTTCTGCATCAGAGTTGTGGAAGCATAGTAGAAGCCCATTCCATGATCATGATTTCTTTAGATTTGATGTTGAAGTGTGAGCATGAGGCGATTAATCGGCATCTTTTCAGCAATCAGCATCATCCGTCAACTTCTTTGTCTTTGGTGTGAATACGCCCTTCCAACATGCCCATACATCTTTGTTGAGTGAATCTCCATGGTTGAATGGATCTGACGGCTCCTTTTAGATGTTGGTATGAGCATGTGGAACTTAGAGTGATGGTGGTGAACATGGTAAGTTTGGTATGTTGAGCTGCATAAAACTTAGTTAGTGATAAACATACCGACACTTACAAGTTCGGACTTCGAGATCGTCAACAGCATAGTGTGAAGACTTTCTCTAATCCTTACCAAGGCCGTTCCTAATCGGATGCCCCCGAAAGGGCTTTCACTGACATACCGAATTACACCAACGATTAGGTGAGTCGCTGGAGATCACCCCACGACTTTAGACCTTTTGGAACACCACCGAGAACACTAAGCATAATCCACAAGAGATTACCGAAGTGACCTGCTGTCAGGGCTGTTTGATGTTGACCCTGGCAGGAGTTTCCACTCAATCACTGGGAAATAGTTATGTATATTCCTTCATAAGTGTTCTTGGCAGATTGCTAAGATCTGCGTAGGACTCAAAATATTACACCTGGTGTCCTTAATGTTGAACAACCAGTGTAGAAGAATCAAGTGTTCCTATGAGATCTTTTGATGCATCTCTTGGCTCTAGACTCGATAAGTGCACATTGGTTATCCTATTCGGAGACTAGGGAGGGGTCTCCTGTTTCAATATCAACTAGCTCTAAGAGACTAGTCGATAGTTTACACCGGTTCCCCGTGAGAATGAAACAAGCTCTTTTAAGAGAACTTGAGTGGCTGGGAGGTTTAGTGCAGTGCGTCACTGGGTCCATGACGTCTTTATCTTCAATACCGATGTTACCTTGGTAACAATCAGTAGCATATGAATTGAACCCGGTTTCTGCCCTAAGGTTGAATAATTGGAGGGCTATTTCTTTTCACCCTTTCTCATTTCATTTCTTTTTAATTCTTCAACCCCTTCAGTGCTTACCGAGACTTCATTACTAGAACCTTGTTGGGTTTGTTCCAGTCCTAGCTCAGTCTCAGTCGGCACTCTTCCCTTTCTCACTTTTCTCCTTTTTTCAATCATTCCTAAGGACTTCTAATCTATCTATTGGATTGTCCCTGGGAAGATCCCTCCGGTTCTGGTGGATCATGGGAACATATACCTAACCTTACCATCCTTATAACTCCATGCATTAAATTAAAGTGGTCGGTCTTTTGGTATCTTTCCACAATCGCCATATAACCAAATCATTGAAAATTCTCTCAAAGTGTTTATGATTAAGAAACACATTTTGCTAACACTTTGAGAGTTTTATAATTTTCAAATGCTCCCCCTTAACATGTGCTCATAGGTTTTTGATAGAAATTTGCACATGTCGGGGTGAGTTGCACTTTTGAATTGATCTACTCTTAATAGACATATACCCTAGGGACACGTTTACGTTGCTTAGTTAAAGGGATCCATTATCAGCTTTTAGGTGATAACTAGCCCTAATAACTAACTTGAAGTTGTTAACATTCCTTAAAAAGGAAGTTAGACCCGTCAAAGTATACATCTAAGAAGAGTTTCTCGAAACGGTACTTTCTACTTAGACCAGTCCTCTTCGAGACACGCTTACATCACTGGTTAGACCAGCTTGAAATTATTACCCGGCCAGGACTAGTCCTTTCGATTCACGACATTTCATGTTTCGTCAATTCATGAGTCAAATCTGAGTCATAATCAATTCACGGTTTCTACTTGTTATTGTAAAAACACGCGAAAGACTCTTAGCCACTTGCTCCCCCTCAATATGTGCACATTGATTGATTCAATTTGAAAGTTTTTAAAACTTTAGCACATACGGGAGAGCGTACATTTGAGATCATTTTTTCACCATTTATTCACTTGCTCCCCCTCAATATGTGCTTTGATTAAAATTCAAAAGCTTCAAAATTTTAGCACATACGGGAGAGCGTACCTTTGAGTCCAAAAACATCACATTTAAAATCAGATTTCATATTTAAATCACATTCTCTCCCCCGATCAAAAAATTTCAAATCTTTTGAGATTTTGTGATCCCAATTGATTTAAATGATTTTAGAAGAAAATTGGGAGAAAACGTGATAAAAGTTTTAACATTTGCTGATTTTGAGACACTTTTTCACTGCTGCTGGTGCACAAAGCTTTTAAAGGTGCAGAAATTTTAAGCAAATACGCTCCCCCTCAATTAATGACCCGTTTTCAATTTAACGTGTTGTGGTCATTAAGTTGAGCGGCAAGGTATTTGTGAAAATTTAAGTCCAATAGCCACCTTGTAAACCACAAAAACTCTCTTGAAGAATCATTAAGAGAGAGATTTTGGGATGAAAGAAGACTTCTCTTCTTTTTCTAGAAATGTTGCACTGAAGCGTACAACATTTCGGATGAAACACGGATATAAAGTAATCCGTGCCCAGGTGAACTTCACCCGGTACGAGGAACAACCGTCCTTTTGGGGACGTGTTTTCCCCATTTAGAAGCACGGGTTGCTATCTGAAGTAATAGCAAGCCAAAGTTTAGGCATGATATGATAACAAACTATTTTTGGTATTTTCTATTTTTCAGATTTTTATGGTTTTTCTAGGTTTTATATTTTTGTATTTTTCTTTTGATTAAAGAGAATATGTACAAGGATATGTGAAGTGAATCCATTACTCCTCATCATCCTCCTGAAGACTTTTGAGTGACTCAGGAGTGATACTCTTCATTCCAAGACGTGGGAGAATAAATTGAAACCGTTCTCTAGGAAGTGCCTTAGTGAAGATGTCAGCCAGCTGAAATTCCGTCCTCACAAAGTAAAGTTCCACGATTCCCTTTTCCACTTGTTCTCTGATGAAATGATGTCGAATATCAATGTGCTTTGATCTTGAGTGCTGGACGTTGTTACAGCAAAGAGCAATGGCACTTTTGTTGTCACAGTACATCGGAACTTTGTTGTATACAAAACCATAGTCGGATAATTGAGACCTCATCCAAAGGATTTGAGCACAGCAGGATGACATGGCAATGTATTCAGCCTCTGTAGAGGAGATCGAAGTACTCATTTGCTTCTTTGATGACCAGCTAACCAGTTTATCTCCTAGAAATTGAGCACCGCCCGAAGTACTTCGACGAGTATCTTGACACCCCGCATGATCAGCATCAGAGTAGGCAGTGAGAGCCATAGCAGTGTCTTTAGGATACCAAAGGCCCATGTGAATCGTTCCTTGAAGGTACCTGAAGACCCTTTTGACTGCTTCTAAGTGCTTTTTAGTAGGTTTGGATTGATAACGAGCACACATGCAAACAGCAAATAAGAGGTCTGGTCTGCTAGCTGTGAGATACATCAATGATCCGATCATGCTTCGGTACTTGGTTTGGTCAACTGGTGCCCCTTCAACATCCTCATCCAGTTTTGACCTCTCTACCATTGGGGTGTCAACAGAATCACAAGATTCAAATCCAAATTTCTTTAGGATTTCACTAGCATACTTGGATTGGTTGATGAAGATACCATGAGGATTTTGAGATATTTGCAGCCCCAAGAAGAATGACATTTGCCCCATCATGGACATTTGGAATTCCGTACTCATCTCTTGTGCAAACCGATCACATTCCAATGGATCTGAAGAGGCGAAGATAATGTCATCTACATATATCTGAACGTGAAGTCGATGCATGCCCGACTTTCTAGTGAACAATGTAGGATCGACCACACCCTTGGTGAATTGGTTGGCTAGAAGGAATTTGGACAGAGTATCATACCATGCTCTGGGTGCTTGTTTAAGACCATAAAGAGCCTTCTTCAAGCGATAGACATGATTTGGGCGTTCAGGATCAACAAACCCCTCTGGTTGACTTACATATACCACCTCCTTCAAATGACCATTAAGAAATGCAGTCTTTACATCCATTTGGTAGACAATCATGTTCTGACTAGCTGCATTGGCAAGGAAGATTCTGATGGCCTCAATTCTGGCTACTGGTGCGAATGATTCCTCAAAGTCAATGCCTTCTTCTTATCTGTATCCTTTGGCCACTAGCTGAGCTTTGTTCTTTAGGACTTCACCATATTCGTCAAGCTTTACTTTGAAGATCCATTTGAGGGCGATAATCATGGCACAGTCGGGAGGGGGTACTAATTCCCAAACGTCGAGTCTGTCAAATTCATGGATTTCATCTTGCATTGCAGTAAACCAGGATGTTTTAGTCAAAGCATCTTTATAATCCTTCAGTTCGACTTTGGACAGTATGGAGCTGACGAAGCACCACAAGGTATCTGTGGCAAGTTGTCTGCGTGTAGATACCGGCCGAGATGGATTACCAATGATGTTGTCAATTGGGTGATCGTTTGTCCATTTCCTGATATGTTCATGAAGTAGATGACTGGGAACTGATGTAGCAGTGTTGGATTCTTCTGAAGAGGTTTCCACATTAGATGGATCAGGGGCAAATATGTTGACAAAAGGTTCATCAGGTGGTTGAGCAAAGGGATTCACTTCAAATGAATTATCAGATGCCTCTCCTTGAGGAATTGAAGAAGGTTGATCAGTGTGAGCGGTATGACTGGATGATGGGTTATTTTGACTAAGAGAGATGGAGATGGAAGGCCCATTTGTAGGCTGAGGTACATCATTAGCAGCAGCATCAGGACCTATGACTTGTTGTTCTGGTTCGACTCTCTGTTGAGGCTCAAAATACTCATCATACATTGGATCAAATAATTTCTTCAAGACTTCACTATTGGGTGGCCCAGAAGGAGCATCAGTGATGGAGGAATGTACAAGTCCCGAACTAATTGGTCCGGGAGTCAAAAGGTTAGATGCGGGTCCTGAACTGGAGTATTCAGGAGCCGTTTGCTCGGACAGCTCATCAAACGTGACATGGATAGTTTCCATGATTTGTCGGGTTCTTTTGTTGTAGATTCAATAACCCTTCTTGTTTGGTGCGTAGCCAACAAAAATTCCAATATCAGCTTTTGCTTTGAGCTTTCCCAAGTCTTCACTATCGTTGGTTGGATAACATAATGCACCAAAAACTCAAAGGAAGGAGAGATCGGGTTTTCTCTCATGCACCAGCTCATAAGGGTTTTTGCTGTGAAGAGGATGGATCAGTGATCGGTGCTGAGTGTAACAAGCAGTTGCAATTGCCTCTCCCCAGAGGAACATAGGAACTTTGGAGAAAATCAGCATAGTTCGTGCGGCCTCTACAAGGGTACGGTTTCGTCTTTCAACGACTCCGTTCTGTTGAGGTGTTCGAGGTATACTGCTTTGATGACTTATTCCAAGATCTTCATAAAACTGAGTAAGTTGTTGATTGACAAACTCAGTTCCGTTATCTGTGCGGACGAATCTGACATTTTTATTGAGTCCAACTTGCAGCTGCTTGATTAGTTTGATGATGATTTCAGGTGTCTCATCCTTGGATCTGAGGAACTTAACCCATGTAAACCGAGAGTAGTCATCAACGATCACTAACACATATCTCTTTCCAAAAATGTTTTGCACTCTCATTGGACCACACAGATCCATGTGAAGGGTATGAAGAACTTCCATAATGGTATTGATAGTTTTGGCTTTGTGAGATTGCTTCTTGCTTTTACCAAGTTGACAAGCGGAACAGAGATGATCTTTTTCATACTTCAGCCTGGGCATGCCTCGAACAAGATCTTTACGAGTGAGTTCATTGATGGTACCGAAGTTCAAATGGTTCAAGCGACGATGCCACAACTATGACTTGTTCTTGGAAGCCTTAGATAGTAAACAAATTGGTGATGACCGCATCATATCTTCAATGGATATAGTGTAGAGGTTTGAGCCACNAAGATCTTTACGAGTGAGTTCATTGATGGTACCGAAGTTCAAATGGTTCAAGCGACGATGCCACAACTATGACTTGTTCTTGGAAGCCTTAGATAGTAAACAAATTGGTGATGACCGCATCATATCTTCAATGGATATAGTGTAGAGGTTTGAGCCACGTCTGCCTTTCAGAAGATCCACACCATCCAATCTTCTAACATAACAAGTGTTTTTTCTGAAGGCTGCCTCAAGATCTGAATCACAAAATTGACCAACGGAGAACAAATTGTGCCCAAGCCCTTCTACATAATATACTCTAGAAATCACGCTGTTGCCAACCACATAATCTCCATAACCCATTATCGCACCAAAATGATCATTCCCGAATCTAACAGTCCCGATAAACTTTTTCACGAAATTTCTGAGCCGCGAGCGATCCCCAGTCATATGTTTTGAGCAGCCTGAGTCCAAATACCATAGCACGATTTGTACGACCTGCATTTGAAACCAGACAGATATGGATAACTGAAAAACGTGAATCCCCAACTGATGAGACGAAAAGTGTTATGCTTTTAGGGGGTCATTTAAGCCCTAATTCGTATAAATGTGATCAAATATTGCCCTAAATCGTTCCTTTTGTCATTTTAGGTACTTTTGAGAGGAAATCTGGAAAACATACATATTTGGACGTTTTTGGAGCATAAAAGTGAAGAAAACGACAAAGTCTCAAAAGAAGCTGGAATTACTACCTGACGGCGTCAGAGTCACAACGTGACGCCGTCAGCAAACGTTGACAAAGGAGTGAAAACCAATTTTCAATGACGGGCCAAAAAGAATTTGGAACTTTACACCTGACGCCGTCAGGTGTTAATAAGTGTAGGCCGTCAGGTTATAATTTAAAGAGTGACGGCCCGGAAGGAATTAAAGGGTGACGGCGTCAGAAGTGGATCTAGGCCATCCGAGAAACCTTATGGCGGTGGGCTGACGGCGTCAGACCCTATAACCTGACGCCGTCAGAGTGTAAAAGTCTATATATAGTTTTCTATTTTTCATTCATTAGTGTGGAACTTTGTGGAGAACTTTTGGCACCAAACCCTAGACGAATTTTCTTTACTTTTTAGGGTTTCCAACCCTTGGAACCCTTATGCTTAATTAAAGATAAGTCTTCACTTCAATTCAATCAATATGTCTATGTGTTGGTTGATTATCTCTTTTGCTTGTCTTTTAATTAACATGCTAGGCTAAATTCTTCTTGTGTTTGCTTAGATCTAATGAAACCTAACTATTAATTATTGGTTAATTGATGTGTTGTTGTTTGTTGGGATGATTGTTCCATCAATGTTAGGCTCAAGAAAACTGGCCAACCTCCTTTATGGTAACGTGCTTGAACGTCTTGGGAAACATGTAGCCAAGGCATACTAGGCTATTAAGGTAGTATTTAACGCATGAGCCACTGTTTACAA
>LBNU01017309.1:37842-59256 GCA_014162995.1 Artemisia annua
AGCTTTCAGTTTTTCAACGTCTAAAGGCCAAAAAATCTGTTCTGGGGTTAACCTAGTTTGGGGCACGAAAACGGTCAATCGATTCTGTTCATAGTAGTTATGGGGCTTGATATTGACACATTTTGCAATGCTCTTGGGATCCTTCATTTTAATCTCAAGTCTTTTCCTATTTTCATATTCAATTTCACCAATCTCTTCTGTATTACGCACATCAGGTGGGGCATGATTGGGCTTAAGCATCACATTAAAATCATATAAGGCAGGTTGAGAGGCACTAACGCTCCTAAGAAAATTTGTTTTAGGCACTCCTGTATCCTTATTACTATGTTCATCACGAAGCTTAATGTGCTTTTGTATCATTTGAGCAGTTTGAATGGTTTGGCCTTGTGTGTACAATTTGTTTTCAAGCTTGTTCTTTAAGGCCTTTAAGTTGGAAAAATCATTTAAGAGATTAGCTTCTTTACTTTGAAAATCTAACTTTAGTGTGGTAACACTATTTTGAATCTCCTGTTTTTGTTTAACAGATTGATCGATTTGATTTTGCAAAGATTTTATTTCCATTCTTAACTCTTCTTTCTTTAAATTCCTTTCGGTAATATAAGTACACATTTGCCAATCCATTTTCTGCTCACGTTCGGTTAATTCAAATTTGGAACGTTGTTGATACATATTCACCTGATCTTTAAGAATATTAATTCTAGTAGTCAAGGTATCATCAGGTATAAAAGCAGTGTATTCATCAAATTCACTAATGTCATTATCAACAGAGGAGTCATCATTTGGTAAAGCATACTCGGCATTTTGTTTCAAGTATTGCTCATATGAGACAACATTACTATTACCCATATCAACAGAATTTGAATCAATAATGTCTGTGTGTTTTACTTCGTTATGAGTCCTTTGTTTGTGCATCACATTATCAACATGTGTTTTGAAAGATTCTCTACTAGGTTCATCAGATTCTTTATTGTTATCCACATGTTGTTGTTTTGAGGAAACATCATTGTTTTTCAAATCAACATCATCTGGCATGACAATACTAGTTTGATGTACTTCATCGAGAATCTTTGGAATAGCACATGTATCATATGTGTCATACAATTTGAGTACCTCAAAAATGATGGATGATTTGGAAGATCCCGATTGTTGTGGTGATGTGACTACAGACGTAAGCTTGGCCATGAAGATGGTCTGTGCAGTAGGTTCATCATCAACATCAGAATCGAAGGCATCACAGGCTTCAGCCTGGAAGATGTTTGGGTTGTTAATAGCAAGATCCTGAACTGGTTGATCATCCACATCGGCATCAAAAGAATTCCCTTCATCACCCGCAAGAAATAGCAGTTGTTCCTCATCCAATAGAACCCCATTCTCTTGTGCCTGCATCAGCAGCATCTTATCTTTGAAGTAGTCGGAGTTTTGAGGACGTTTTGGTTGAGTGCGGTTCCTTGCAATATGACCTAGCCCACCACAGTTGTAGCACTTGATTTGTCTTCCTTGTCCTTGATTGCCATTACCCATCCTATTCTATGCATTTCTTCGGACATTTTGTCTTCCTTGAACCACAACCCGCCCATCTTCCACAACAGCAAGATTACGTGGATTAGATGAGGTCCTAAGTNCCCATTCTCTTGTGCCTGCATCAGCAGCATCTTATCTTTGAAGTAGTCGGAGTTTTGAGGACGTTTTGGTTGAGTGCGGTTCCTTGCAATATGACCTAGCCCACCACAGTTGTAGCACTTGATTTGTCTTCCTTGTCCTTGATTGCCATTACCCATCCTATTCTATGCATTTCTTCGGACATTTTGTCTTCCTTGAACCACAACCCGCCCATCTTCCACAACAGCAAGATTACGTGGATTAGATGAGGTCCTAAGTTGGTTGTTGGTTTGAGGAAGAGTGCTTCTGAAGTGTTGAACCAGTAGTGAGACTTGGTTGGAGAGATTATCAATCCTTTTGTCGATGTACAAGTTCCCAGAGTCTTGTTGATTGGTCTTAACACTTGTTGATTGCATGGATGTTTGACCAAGGGAAGACTGGTTCTGTGTAGCTTGAGCCGTATTTGGATGATTGATTGAATCACCTGAGGATTCGTTTAGCCCCTGAACACTGGAAATTAGAGCAAGAGGATCATTTGAGGGATGAAATTTCTCTCTCAGCTGACGATCATACTTGGTATGTTTCTCATGTTGTTGTAGATAAGCATAAAGTTGTTCATAGTTGGTGGTTTGAGTCCTTTGTTTAACTTCACAGCTGTGACAAACCGATCCCATTCTGGTGACATGTTATTGACAAACTTTGAGTTGAGTTGGATGTTGGGCATTGTCATTCTGATCATTCTCATGTCATTCACAAGCTTGTGGAATTTGACATAGTAGTCATTGATGCTTTCACCGGGATTCATCTTGAAGTGCTCGAATTCATCATACAATTGAGACTCACGATCTTCCTTTGTAAGTTCTGAACCAGCTAGCAACATTTTGACATTGTCCCAAACGGCTTTGGCCTCAGTATTGAAGTCAATCAATTTGTAGATGTCCTTTGGTAGCCCTTGTATCACAATGTTTGAGGCTCGAATGTCGGCATCATATCGTTTCTTTTCCACTTCATTCAGATCATTGTAAGTACGAGGTCTGTCAATTCCAAAGGTGACTGTCCCATCATCACTAGTGGAGATAACATCTCTGGTAGTACCCATTTGAAGCGGCCCTTCATCAATTGATCTCAGAATGTTCTCCCCATTTTCTTTGCCTTGACAATACAGACGAATTCTGTGTGACCACGACTCATAGTCAGTTCTATCGAGCATAGGAGGTCGAGTATCGGACCCAGCAGCTTGGATGTCATCAATTGAGGTAACAGTAGTCATGATGTGATCTTTAACGGGATTTTACAACTCGTGACTTAAACCGAGAAATAGATTCTTTCTCGGGATTTTACTAAAGTCAACAGAGGAAACCGAAAGATGAAGTATACAATATAAGCTAAGATTATGAACTTAATCGCTATCCAAAAGTAATCACCAGTAAAAGATAATCGCCACAAAGGTAATCACCACACGAGGTAATCGCCAGTAAGAGATAATGGCCACAAAGGTAATCACCACACTAAGTAATTGCCAGATACAGATAACACTACTACAAAATGTGGCTAAAGCAACACTCGTAAAGTGTTGTATTAAGTTTAAAAAATGTTGCTTTACGTCTAGTGCAACACTTTACCAAGTGCCACCTTAGGCTCCGTTGCCTTAGGTCTAAAGTAGCACTTTTGACATTGATGAGTGCTCAAACACTCATCATTTTTGGTAAAATCTGAACTGCAAAACATACAAAAACACTTAGAAATGCATCAAAATACTGAAAATATTTCAAAATTGTGTTTTATATGTTTTAGATGCAAAATGAGTAAAAACAAATGAAAAACGAACAAAGTTTGCATAATTGGCAGTTTCAGTCCCCCAACTCTCAAAAATTGGCAAAACTAGTCCCTAAAATCCAAAATTTTGGAGTTTTATCATTCAAGGTCCCTAAAATAATTTAAGTTGTCTGTGGAAAACTAGAAGGGGGGTTGAATTTAATGGAAGACATAATTAAGATAGAATCAACACACCAATACAAGATGTTTATGGAGTGATTAAGACCCTCTAAGTTTCTGGAAAAACACCTACCCTAACCCTAGAATCGGACTTAGGGTTTGGGGCTTACAAATAATGAAGTTATAATGTTATATTTATAGGCAGTTTTACTGTCGGCAAAGGGTGACGGCGTCAGCCCTAACAAATGATGGCATCAGCCCGCCGTTTTCACCAAATCGAAGATTTTTTCGTCCTCTTTGCGTGGGCTTTTGAATTACCCAAATCCGAGTTTGTATGAAGATTTTATGGCCAAAATAGTAACAGCTACTCCGCACCCGAGTTGTGATTGTCTTGATCAACATGTGACGGTTCCACTTTGGTTTCTTCTCGTGCAAGCCTTCTTTCTGACGTCGTCACTCTATATCATCTGACGTCATCAGGTTGAATCCTGACGCCGTCACCTTCAAAAATCTTCTGGGACGTCTCTCTTTAACATAACACCTGACGGCCTAGGATCCATAACACCTGACGCCGTCAGGTGTTATTTTCACATTTTCTTCTTAGGGCGTCACGTATAGTCAGAATCCACTCCTTTGTCTTGGTTGGCTGACGGCGTCACCTTGTGACTCTGACGCCGTCAGGAAGGATTTCCAGCATTCTTTTGAGACTTTGTCGTTTTCTTCACTTTATGCTCCAAAAACGTCCAAAATGATGTGTTTTCCAGAATTCTTCTCAAAAGTACCTAAAATGACAAAAGGAATGATTTAGGGCAATGTTTTATCATATTAACTCGAATTAGGGCTTAAATGACCCCTTAAAACGGGTACACTTTTCACCTCATCAGTCACGAACCCGACTATTGGACGTCACTAATACTTAAGCCCACTATGTGTGGACTACTATGGTGATGGTTTGGGCTCACGAAGGCCCAAACCTAAAGTTATTTATGGTTTTGATATTGGATATCTCTTATTTATGGGATATATATCAAATAACCGATTTAGGCGGACACGCCGAAGAGTGAGGAACACGAAACCAATAAGGTTTCGTATGTATATATATAGGGCATCACGGCTCTCATTAAAGGTACGATATCACAACCCTAACTCTTCTACAAACCCTAAAACCGATTACTTACTCTCACGCCGGAGGATAATCGTGGGAAACAATCCCACGATAAGCCTAACGGTGTCTTTTTGTTTTCTTAGTACGCAGGTCTCAAGTATTACAACCGAATTGGTACTCAAGACAAGGAACGCCCAACTTTTGTATCAACAAGTGGCGCCATCCGTGGGACCATACACTAAGAATTCTGCTAACTACTAGAATGACAAATTCCGGAAACTTAAGCCAGCGGACTCCGCAGGCGAAGAAAACCCATGGCAACTTACATGGGAAAAAGCAGCCAAGTGAGGCAGCACCTAAACAGGCCACTGGAACAACCAATGCGCCTAGGAATCAAAGATCAGACTCAGATCTGGAACAACCAGTGCGCCTAGGACCCCTCACGGGAACTATTCACGCTGCTACGACAAGTACTGGCGTGGAAGATCTACAGCGCACTCCCCTAACCATGCCAGAAGGGAACCCTACCGAGCCGCCAGATGCGCCTATTCGGAACAGGGGCCCTGACGTGGAGACAGACCTCCGCGCACTTACTGGAGTCGCGCCAGAAGTAGCGCCAAGCGATTTCGTGTCCCAAAACTACGAAACCCTAGCCGCTCTCATGCGGGAGGAAGCGAAAAAGAGGTCAAACCAGAGCATACAATCCCGACTCAACTTCGACCCAGATGATGAAGCATCTCCACCGCGCCACCGAAAGAAGAAGCGCGAGAGGAGTAGCCGCCGACACCCGGTATTCACCAGGATCGGAAGCAAGATGGTGGATGATGAAGAAACTGACTCACAGTATCTGGAGGAGCACGAAAACGATGGGTGGCGTACCAATGTCCACGCTAGGCTTGGTAGGCGCAGAGTCCATGATAGACTTGGGCGAAGGTACTCCCCAAGTGAAAGCCCTTCGAGCTCAGATTCTGATGACAGTCGGCGCAAGCGCCGCAGAAGATCAAGCTCGGATTCCGACGATAGTAGGCGCAAGGGCCGAAAAAGTATAAGTCCATCCCAAAGTAACTCCTCGGACAGCGAGGACGAAGAAACTGGACACTGGAAATCAAGGGGAAGATACCGCGACCAGGAAGATGAAGACATGTCTCGTCCCTGGCGCCGCCAAAAGGTTGATGCATTCACGAAACGCATAAGTAATTTCTCAGAAAACAAGAGAAGGCATATGCCCGCTAATGTTAAAACCTATGATGGGACAGGTGATCCTGATGACCACCTAAAAATTTTCGAGTCAGCAGCTACAATCGAAAATTGGCCACAACCTGTGTGGTGTCATATGTTTAACTCTACATTAGTAGGGAATGCGCGAAACTGGTTCAGTAAGCTTCCACGTAGAAGCATTGATGGTTTCGAAGAATTACGAAAGGCGTTTCGTTTGAACTTTACTCAAAGAAAGAAGTGCGCCAAGAACCCTGTTGAACTTGCTAGGGTGAAACAGCGTCAAGGGGAATCTACAAGCGCTTATATGGAGCGCTACAAAGACGAATGCATACATGTCAAGGCATGTCCAGAGATACTAAAAATCTCAGGGTTTATGAATGGAATTAATAACCCATAACTAATCAAGAAGTTGAACGGTAAGGTTCCCCAAACTTTGATGAACTCATGAAGCGCACGAGGTCCTTCATCCAAGGAGAAGCTGCCGCCCCAGATAGCAGAAAAGGCTACTCAAACTATAGGTCACAGGAACAGTCCAAGAGACAATCCAATGACCAGAGCAGCAACCGTAATAAGAACTATCGCAATGAAGGAGGCGGACGGGGGAACGACAAGTACACCCCATTAACAAAAACTCCAAGAGAGATATTCACAACAAAAGGCGCAAACTTCCCTAAACCCCCACCAATGCGCACCCCAGAAGCGCAGCGCATAGGAAGTGGGTACTGCGAATATCACGGACAGAAGGGCCACACAACCAATGAGTGCGTCCAATTGCGCCAACTAATTGATAAGTTGGTAAAGGAAGGAAGAATGGACCACTTAGTCAAGAACATCAAGGATGGGAAAGACAGACAAAAGACCGTGGCCAAGAAAGAAGCACCTAAAGATAAGGCTGACACCATCTACATGATACAATCATGGCAGCGAAAGGTTAGGCAAAAAGTCAGCCAAAGATTTTCTTCTGAAAGTGAAATCTCTTTCCCCACCTTAACTGCGGACAACGCAGTAGCGGAACCACTCACCATCAAGATAAGCGCGGGGGGTCACGATATCCACCGCATATACGTTGATGGAGGGGCGTCCGCAGATATAATGTACGAACATTGTTTCAAAAGTTTACGACCTGAGATACAAAGTCAGTTAATCCCGGCCGCGACATCATTAACGGGCTTTACAGGAGAAAAGATATGGCCCATGGGGCAGCTGCGACTGCTAGTCGCTGTTGGTAATAAGGAGCACTCCACAACAGCTTGGATGAATTTTATGGTGATTAGGTCTCCTTCGCCATACAATGGCATTATTGGAAGATCGGGAATATCAGCCATGCGCGCGGTGCCATCCACAACACATGGGATGCGTAAATTCCCAATAGAAGGTGGCATTGTCACCCTCTACAATAACGCTGTGCCACCTGGAGAATGTAACACGGTTACATGTGAAACGACACATACTCCAGAACAGAGCGCAACCAAAATACCAAACCTGAAAGTAGCAATTCATCCTGATTACCCAGAGCAACAGGTATCGCTCGGGGGGTCGCTGTCTGATAAAGGCAAAGCAGCCGTGTGCGCACTCCTGCAAAGGTACCTGGATGTCTTCGCATGGGAACCAAAGCACATGAATGGAAAAGCAGCAGTGTACCACGGTCAATCTCAGAACACAAGTTGCAAATCCGACAAGGATATCCCCCAGTGAGGCAGAAAAAGCGCGGCCAAACTCCAGAGCGCGCAAAAGACATTTTGGAGGAAGTGCATAAGCTAGTGGACGCGGGTATCATGCGAGAAGTCTACTACCATGACTGGCTTTCTAATCCAGTGATGGTCAAAAAGAGCGATGGTAGTTGGCGGATGTGCGTAGACTTCACTGATCTCAACAAAGCATGTCCACAAGACTGGTATCCATTGCCAGAGATAGACTGGAAGGTGGAATCTTTATGCGGATACCCCTTTAAATGTTTCTTGGATGCATATAAAGGGTACCACCAAATCCAAATGGCTAAGGAAGACGAGGAAAAGACAGCTTTCTACACAAGCCAAGGTGTCTATTGTTATACGAAGATGCCTTTTGGCCTAAAGAATGCGGGCGCCACTTACCAGCGCTTGGTAGACAATGCATTTGAAAAACAAGTGGGCTGCAACCTAGAGGTCTATGTGGATGACCTTGTCATAAAGAGCCATACTGAAGATGAAGTGGTGCGCGACATTGAAGAGACATTTAGAACACTACGGAAGATCAACATGAAGCTAAATCCTAAGAAGTGCACTTTTGGCGCTACAGAAGGCATGTTCTTGGGATACCTGATAGAACCAGATGGCATTAAACCATGCCCAGAAAAAACAGAGGCCGTCATCCAACTTCCTTTGCCACGCACGTTGAAAGAAGTTCAGTCCCTGAATGGCAAATTAGCCGGTTTAAACAGATTCCTGTCCAAGTCAGCGGATAAATCACTCCCACTCTTTAAAACACTCAAGAAGTGTACAAAAAAGGGAGACTTTCGGTGGACCACGGAAGCGGAAGAAGCTTTTATACAGCTTAAGCAGCATATAGCGGCGCTTCCTAAGCTAGTCGCACCCCGACCAGGGGAGGAGTTGATCATGTACTTATCCGAGACTCATGGAGCAGTCAGCGCAGTGCTACTAACAGATAGGAATTCGGTACAAACACCGGTATATTTCGTGAGCAAAGCGCTTAAGAAAACGGAGATTAACTATAGTCCAATGGAAAAATTGGTCTTTGCATTAGTATTTGCAGCCAAAAGGCTACGCAGATACTTCCAAGCGCATCCCATAGTGGTGGTCACAGACCAACCTATCAAGCAAGTTATCTCCAAACCTGACGCATCTGGGCGATTGCAAAAGTGGAGTGTATTGCTAGGCGAGCATAACATCTCCTATAGGCCACGCACTGCGGTTAAAGGGCAGGTCCTAGCAGACTTCATCATCGAGAAACCGGATACCGATGATGTACCTTCGCAACCCAAGGTGGAACTACAAGAACCATGGATCCTATTCACGGATGGATCCTCATGTGTAGATGGTTCAGGCGCAGGCCTTATCCTCACTAACCCAGAAGGAATGGAATTCACATAGGCACTACGTTTTGAATTCACAACCACAAACAATGAGGCAGAATACGAAGTCCTAATTGCCGGACTGTGCATTGCAACTCGAATGGGTGTACGCAACCTAGAAGCAAATGTGGATTCCCGACTAGTAGCCAACCATGTGTCGGGTGAATATGTGGCTAAAGAAGATAACATGATCCAATACCTCGAAAAGACGAAATATTTTAATCCAAGGATTTGATAGGTTCACAATCAAACAAGTTCCTAGAGGGGAAAACAAGAAAGCAGATGCGCTAAGCAAGATCGCATCTACAAGTTTTGCTCACCTGTCAAAACAGGTATTCGTGGAGATTCTCAAAGACAAATCCATCTCAGAGATGGAAGTATCTATGGTGATAGAGGAGCAAGGACCTACATGGATGACACCTATCATCAAATTCATAAGTAAAGGCATACTGCCACAAGAGCAGAAGGAGGCTCGACGGATACGGCGCACAGCGCAGCGATTCGAACTTAGAGATGGCGTCTTATACAGGCGCTCATTCTTGCAACCATGGCTTAGGTGCGTTGGACCCCTTCAAGCGGATTACGTACTCCGAGAGATCCACGCGGGTTCATGCAGTATGCACGCAGGACCATGGTCTGTTGTAGCACGAGCCTTGCGGTCAGGATACTACTGGCCCACTATGCACCATGATGCGCGTGATATGATAAGGAAGTGTAGCGGATGCCAAGTACACAGGCCTATCCCATGCCGACCACAGCAAGAGCTAACACCCATCACTTCGCCATGGCCATTCTACAAGTGGGGTATCGACATTGCTGACCCCTTTCCTGTGGCAGCAGGAGGATTGAAATTCCTTATTGTGGCAATAGATTACTTCACTAAGTGGATTGAGGCAAAAGCAGTGACAACAATAACAGGTAATCAGGTAAAACGATTCGTTTGGGACAACATAGTATGCCGCTTTGGATTACCTGGGGAGATCATCTCAGATAACGAAAAACAATTCCGTGATAACCCATTCAAAGACTGGTGCGCACAGCTAAACATAACACAACACTTCGCGTCAGTCAAACCCCCACAAACCAATGGGCTAGTTGAACGCGCAAACCGTAGCCTGGGGGAAGGAATTAAGGCGCGTCTAGATATCCACAAAGGAAGATGGGTGGATGAATTGTTGCATGTGTTATGGGCGCACCGCAAAACCATCAAAATTAGCAATGGGGACACCCCTTTCTCTCTTGTCTATAGGACAGAAGCTGTTATACCAGCCAACTATTCATACTGCGGAAGTTAATGTGGCAACCAATTATGACGAAAGGCATATAGTCCTGGATTTATTGGAAGAAAGGCGCGAACGCGCAGCTATACGTGAAGCAAAAGCCAAGTCAAAGATGTTCCCTATGATGCTGCGATTTCATGCTTCGTGAAGTAACAGACCAGGCGATTTTGTATACCTCGCAAACGATGCAAGCCACGCAGAAGATACATGAAAGCTTGGACCAAAGTGGGAAGGACCCTATAAGGTCATTGAAGCACTAGGGAAAGGCGCGTACAGGCTGCGTGACAAAGATGGCCAAGAGCTAAAACACACATGGAACATTTGCAATCTCAAGAGATGCTATCTTTAGGAAAGGCTACGGCCCAACACACGGACACCCTCGCACTTTAGTACGTGCCCAATAAATATCCGTGTATTTAAATTTTGTTTCATTTAGGAAAAATTTTATCTTTCTCCTTTACAAAAACTTGCAAGTATTAATTTAATGTCGCGGTTTCTAGCTAACTCCGCGACACACTTTACTTTGTTATTTACATATTATTTATGTCTACACATTGTTATTACATTATCTTTTGCCTACATGGCGTGCATGCACTTATAAATACCCACGATGGTAAAAGGATGAGTAAACCTACTAAATAACTCGTTGAGTAAGAGGGTTGCAAACCCATCAACATCGGATCACGCATCCTTGTTAAACACCTTACGCTCAAGACGTTGGTGTAAGTTCATTGTGCACCCCACGACGGATGCGCAATATTGCACACTGTGCGCGTTTAACAACTTAGGAGCCAAGACTCTTGACCCCTTACTATGGTATTTGCAATACGCCAATCCATACACTTGTAAAATTTCATACACGACTATGATCTTTAATTTATGAACTTCATACACGATTATGGATTCTTTAGAAATTTTACTAAGCACGCTTATAAGGGTTTGATTTTTTAGACGTAACTTGGATATCTTTTACGAGAAGACAATGACTAAGTACAAACTTCAAAAAATCAAATTCATTAACGAACCACGAGTTCATACACAATCATTATAGATCCTATATACTCTTTTGAGTACGTTTGCGTAAGTGTTTGAACAAGATAAGGAGCTAAGTGCAAACATTCAAAAACAAATACACGTACAAACCAACTTTGTTTCTTTTAAGCCACGAGTTTATACAAAGCAAAGCTGTACAAAATTTTATTATAGACCGTGAGTCATTACAAAAACATAGACTTAACAGGCACATATGCTACAAAAGTGTTAGTCTATTACAAAGAAAGAGGCACGATCCAAGAGCCTAAATGCTGGAAGCACGCCTAAGTTTGGAGCTACCATCCTGAACTGCAGCACTCCCAGATTCCTCGAGTTTCCTCAGCAACTCACAATCTTGGGGTGACACAGTCGCAACACTAACTGGCACCCCATCAGACCTTGGGATATGCGCAACGCCAAGACCACAGAGGATGGCTTTACCTTTTATGCCCTCTTTCCTTGCAAGTCTCATGGCATGAGCTTCTAACGACTCCTTGAGAGAGATTTCCTTCTCAAGGGCAAACAGATTCAAGAGGTCGCGTGGGCGTGCAAAAATAGGGACTTGCAGCTGAGACACATCCGACTTCAAAAAATAATCAAGTTGTGTATCAGCCCCTTCGGATGTGTGCCTCGCCAAAGTTAGTCCCTGCATAATGACCCCAATGGGGTAGTCTTGGTCGCGCTCCAACTGCGCGATATGCGGAAGCTCCAGAAGCTTCATCCTTTCCATCGCAGCGACAAGCTTGGCATATGCGTCCCCATCATACCCTGGCACTTGGGAGATGGGCACGGTCAACAACTTATCTTCATACAGCTTCTCCACTGCTTCCGCTTTGCTGCATGCCAGAGCACACTGAACAACATCCCCAAATGCACCCACCACTTCTGGGGACTCCAACGTGTTCAGCGCAGCCAAACGCAGACCATGGCTGATCAGCCACCTGCGAACGAAAATCAGAAGAGGAGTTTAAGTTAATTAAAAGCTATACAAGGGGAAATTCAAAGGAAAAAAGGGATCAAAAGTTACCTGCGCTCAGCGACAGAAGAGACCAAATGAGGATACAACTCCTCATCATACTCGATGCTGAGCTTGCGAAGCTTGGCCTCCTGCCTCTCCAAGGCACCCTCCACAGTCTGGCGGAACTGGTCTAACCGAGAGAAGTGCGCGTCCTTGTTTTGCTCCATATACTTCAAGGCCCACACGCAGTTGGCCTTGTAGTCCTTGGCATCAGCACGTTCTTGCTTCATTTGGGCAAGCAAGGACACCTTCTCTTCAGCAAGAGCTTTGGCATACGAGTTGGTAGATTCCAACTCAGCCTGGGCACCGGCCAACTGTGCCTTCAGTAGCGCAATTTCTTCATCCTGCTGCGCAGAGCGACTACTTTCACCAGCATGCCTGGACCTCAGCTGTGCAACCAAAGTTGCCTGGTGCGCAGCAGCTAGCCCCAGCTCTTCTATGAGTTGACCTGTGGATGTCTCCTCACAAGCCTTTAGCCCAGACGTTTGGCTCCCCTGCGCAGTCTCTTCAGTATCGCAGGGGCTGGCGGGCGCAGAAGCATCTCCAGCAGCTTCAACACTGCACATAGAAGGAAAAAGTTCAAGGTTATTTTTGCAATATCAATAAAGATGAGGAAAACTTATTCAAAAGATGAGATTCGTTACTTACTTAGGAAGTGGGGCTTCAGTTGTATCCTGGGGGCGCGTACTCTTCGACGATGACCCAAACACGTCAACAATTCGGCGCGGCCTCTTGGATGGGCCTGCACCATCATCATCGGAAGCCTTCTTACGCCTCAGTGGTTGGCTATCCTCCCCCTCCTCTTCGCTCTCCACCAAGAGGATCCTCGCACTATCAGATGAATCTGCGCGCGATCGCTCTGGGGATTGGGCCTCTTGATTAGGCATGCTGCTTATCGGAGTTGCCTCTAGAATTGGGGGGAGGCATTCCCTGGTTCCTCCTGCACCATTTCCATGGTGCGCCCAGCGGTGTCCTCCAATATGGGCATCTCACCCTCCCTCAATGGGCGCACCCCGACGGTCACTAGGGTAGGCTTCGCTAGCTTCACAACCGAAAAAAGATCCATCTCTGCGCAACAATGATAAACAAAGAAAGGGTTACATAATCTATAATAAAAAGTGAGCGCTTACAATACTAAAGTGAAGGTGAAGAAGGATGAGCACCCACCCCGATTCTCTTCGTCCAAAAATGTTGGAACCTCGTCAGGACCCTGGAAGTAGTTGCGACTAATTCCCATGTGTACCAAAAACTCCTCTGGGACGGAGTTGATGGGAATGCGGTTAGCATTTATGGTCTCAGCATCGTTGGAATTATATGTACCGGGGTTAGGACGCTCATCCCTCGGTAGAGTCCCTTGCGTGCAAAAGACAAAATCCCATAGGAAGACGGCGCTATCAACCCAGAAGAACATTTCCCTCCAGTTTCTTAGCGCGTCTACCATTTCTGTATAGCACTACAGTGGACCTGCGCGCTTAGAAAAGGTAACCCACCCGTTTGACCACGTTGTGTGATAAAACGCGCGGAATAGGTTAATGGTGGGGTTAATCGCTAACAAACGACAATTTATTTCAAAATTGGTTATCTTCGTTGCGCCAATACAGTGAAGTTGAGAGATGTGCAAACGATAAAAATTGAGCACGTCGCACAAGAATAAGGACAGGGGCACACGTTGGTTCGCGAATTCGAAGAAACGCGTGTATACCCCTACCTTTCCCTCAGGAAAGTCAGCGATGGACGCGGTTGCCACTGGTACTACCGGATGCAACGCGAGTGGGATAAAGTAATCCGAGGTGAACTGACGGAGGTCATCCTCGGATATATCGGAGTGGAAGTCAGATAATTGGCGAACCATCGTTAGTACTTTATGATTTTTAATGCGCACGCGCTACTACCTTTGAAGAATAGCGAGTTTTGGCTGCTGTGAAAGATTTTTTAGCTATGGTGGAAATGAGAGATTTTACTGTGAAAATCACAGTGAAAGGGAGGCGGTGGTTTATATAGAATTACCCCCTCCGTTGATGATTGACATGTGGACTCCACTAACCTTCATCATGTGGCTAAGAGCTCACAGGGTACAACACTTTTTGCACTTTCTCACATTTTTCGAGGTAGATCTTTTGGACTTATTAGGACTAGATTCATGGTATAGCCCTTTGGGCGGGAAACGTTTGAACTTATCCGCCACGTATGCGGTCGCATTTTTCGCTATGATTAATAGTCTAGCATCTGCGGTTTCACCGTGCGCATACTAGACTGGGGGGACATGATGACGTATGACTCCTACCAAACTAACCAGTTAACCAGATGTGGTCAACAAGTCAAATATGAGAGAGGAGAGATCAATTTATGATCCGTTGAAAGCACAGTGTACTCACGGGTCGTTAAGTCCCAACGAGATTGAAATTGTGTTTTGGGAAAACGTTCTGGAATGAGTGATTTGAGGAAAGTAACCAGATAAAGATTTTGATTGATTTTTACACTACTGATTGCTTGGAATGATAATAAAACAGTATTAACAAACACAGATATGCAAATAATCCTAAAAACCTAAATGCGTACTGGAAAAATGGGAATAAGGTAAAATATGAACAAACAAAAACTAGAAGGGGTGAAAATGAAACTTTTACAAACTTAAAATAAAAAGAAAATTTAATTAAAAAGAAAATTATTTTTTTGATTATTTTATTATTTAATATTAATTAAAAACTATTTAATTACTTATTAATATATTTATATTAAACTAAATATAATATAATATTAAATAAAACTAAGAAAATGAAAATTTATTTTTAAAAACTCTAAAATAACTTAAAAATGATATAAAAGCTAAAAATATGTATTTTTGTCTTTTTGTGATTTTAATATTAATTAATTACTAATTATATTAATTAAACTCATTTAACTAATTTAAATTACTAATAATAGTAAAAATGACTTAGAAAATTATAAAATATTTTATAAAACTAATTAACTAATACAGGAACCTTAAAAAATTATAAAAGTTTAATACAAACTATTATTAAACTATTTTATTAATTATTTACTTAATTACTAATTAAAAACTATTTAAAATAATTTAAATGAGAATAATAGTAAATAAACAGTAAAAACTCTGAAACTAATTTCTAAAAATACTTTATAATTAATAAGAACTAGAAAAATTATAAAAAGATACTAGTGATTAAAAATAAACAGTAAGTGATTTTCTTTTTGGTTTTTTAATTAAAACTAATTTAACTATTATTAATTATTATAAATACTAAATTAACAGATAAAAATCTAAGAAAATTATTATAAATACTAAAAGTGACCAGGAACTTATGAAAATTATAAAAATGAAAATTGCTTTTTGAAAAAGCTGAACAATAAGCAAAATGGCTTAAAGAGAAGCTATCACTTTATTAAAAGTGATTATTTTTGGGATTTTCTTTTTGACAGATGATTATATAATGAAAATAACCAACTTTTGTGAAAACACTTTTTATGAAACTCAAAATTAAGCACTTTGGACACTAAACTTGTTCACAGATTATGTTTTTGGATTTTTAATAATGAAAAAGCTCTTAATAAGCTACACAGTGCACACAAACTACAAATTAAGATGCAAACAACTAATATGAACACAAGTTAAGCTAAAGGAACTGAAAAAGCACAGTGGATAAGCTAAAACAAGCAAATAAGCAATCCCAAATTGCCACAGAACCACACAGACCAAATAGCTATCTTGTAAGCCTTGTGAGGCCCACAAATAAGCTCAGGGGTCCAAAATAAAACTTGGGTTAACAAGTTCACCTGGAAAGCTTTCAAATAAGCCAAAGTTCAAAGTCTAACTCTTACAAATAAGCTCTGTGTGAGCTTATGAAATTTGGCCAAAAGCTCAGTGTATACTGACCACTCAGTATACACTAAGAAATGGTACAATCTAAAAGCTACTAGCAGACCTATTTAACAAGCTTGGAAATGAAGAATAAGCACTGGACTATCAAGATGGGTTTCTTGGCTTTCCAAAAAGCCAAGAATCAAGCACTGGGGACCACTAATAAGCTCTATGGAAGCTTATGAACTTAGATGAAAAAGCTGTGCACAAGGGAGGTCACAGACAAAAGGGTCAACTTTGACACTGCTTATTTATAAGCAAATGGATTCTAAAATGGAATTTTCTTTTTGAAATGTGTAAACAAGCAACAAAATATTACAAAACAACAATTGGTTTGGATTTCCAATCTGTATTGAATCCTACAGATCAAAAAGAAAAACTGACCATTTTACTGAATATGCAAATTTTGACTTTTTCTTATGAACACCTAAGTTGACTTTTATGAACTTTGATCTTGATTTTCTTACTGAATATGTTATATTATGCTATAAGAACATGAAATTAAGCAACCCTAACAACTTATGAACTGATTTGATGATTTTGGACTCAAAAATTTTGACAGATTACTAACTAGATGAGATTAAAAGAAATTTTGACTATTGACAAAACAAGCACTGGTTTTTATGGTTCAAATGTTCTAAGTTACACCTAAGAAGCATGAAACAACAAGAATCCACAACAAATACACACAGGATCACAGATATGACAGCAAAACCAAATAATCCTTTAACTGCACTAGTTTTTGATTTTCAAAACAAATGAGCGATCAAGACTGAGATAATGAATCCTAACCACTTAAGATCATGTAATAATCCTAAACAAGCACAGAAACAACAGTCTAACTCACAAATAACCAAGATGATCACTAATGCTATTTTGACAGTGAAAATGAGATTTTGAGCACAAGTGAAAATCACTGAACAAGCCTAATACTTTAAGCAATAATATAACTAACAAACACTAAATAAGCACAAAAAGCACAGAGATAAGCAATGATAAGCACTAATACAGTAAAATGGAAAATTACACTAAAACTTGGAATTTTTTAAAACTTGAAAGTAGAAAACCTTAGCTCTAGCTTTACTAGAGTTTCTTTAGCTCAACAAGCTCCTAGCTTATCAGAGATAAGCTAGGTAAAAGTCCATCTTGCCCCTCCATTGTAGGCAACTTCCAAAGCTTTCCACAGTCAAATGCATAGGTACCCTGTGATTGTTTGTTACTGAATTTTTTAACTTTTTTATGTTTTCTTATGATTAATACTAACCTAAGTGAGCTTATGACACAGTAACATTAATCTTAGAACATGATTAAAGCCAAAACAGAAATTGTGAATTGCAATGAGAAACTGAATTGAGACTGAAATACTTGAATTTTTGATTACCAAAAGATCAAATTACAATGTTGAAACAGATTACAAGCTTTTGAAAGCAAATTTTACAACTAAAAACTGAAATTAAGCTAATTCGACACTAAATTTTATCTAAGTGACTACACACTCTTGAATGCTCCATCTTCTTCCTTAAATAGGGGTCTTCTAGGGTTTGTGATGATCTCTGAGCATTTCCCACTTCAATCCTTAGCCCTTGGATGCCTCAAATTTAATCCTAGCCTTCCACGTGTTTTTGGCGCCAAAATGGTAAACTGCCAATTGCACTATTTTATAACAAGAGGGGGTGGTGCATTTAATGCAAAGTGAAGGGTTAGGTACAGTGGAGTGGGCGGTGGATGTGATGGAGATGGTGGGGGGTGGTGGAGGTGACAGGTATGGTGGGCAAGTTGGGAGGGAAGGGGAGAGGTGGGAATGGGGTGTTTGATTTTTATAACTAAGGGGGGGTTTGGGCCAGTGAAGGGTATTGGGCCAGACAAAAGAAAAGGGCCAAGGGAGAAAAAAGGGGATGTTGTGTTTTTGGGCTTGGATTGATTTTGGGTTTTGGGTTTATAATACAAAAAGGGTCCGTTTGGTTTGTAGTTTATAACAAGGACCAAAATTGTAATTTCTGAATTTTGAAGGGTTGGATGTGTAAATCTTCCAAAGTATTCCAAGGGTGATTTCTTGCCAATTGTGAATAGTACAAGGTCCTTTGTTGACTTTTCCACTTTTTGATTCTTCAGGGACCTTTTCTGCCAACTTTGAAACTTGAGGGACCAATTATGTAATTTTACCAAACTTTTCACCCAAGGACTATTTTTTGCCAATGTTTCACAATACAAGGACCATAATTGTATTTTCCAAAAGATTTTAATCCCAGGGGCTATTTTTGACAACTTTGCAAAGTTCAGGGACTAAACTTGTAAACTTTTGAAACTTTTTGTTGGATCGATATACTCTGACCAAACTATTATATAGCTTGTTAAGGGTTTAGTAGCCTTGGATAAATCCTAATCTACTAACAATGAAACACTGAATTACTCTATTAAGTATGCGGAATTACTTAACAAAGCTAAGAAGAATTAAAACAACTTCAAACTTTATATTAACCTTTGAACCTGTTAACTTATACAGATTCACAACACAAACAACCCTAACTAAAGCTTATATCGAACTTTAGCTTTACTATATCTCTAAAACTCTTATCTCTAATAATGACTTAGGGATCCTTTTATAGGCACAAGGAAAACCCTAGTCGGTTACAATACTTGAACGACAAGTATACAATCCCTAACTATAGAATATTCTAGATTACATAATATTCTAATCTAATATCTTCAGTCTTTATCTTCAAGCAGTACTTTGACTTATCAACGAGCAGTACTTTGATCAATAGCAGTACTTTGACTTTAATACTTCAGCAGCACTTTGATTGTCCAGCAGTACTTTGATCTTTATATCCTAACAATCCTCCCCTAACTTGAATTCTACTTGTTTGATTTCAAGTTTCCTTTCTGTAAACTTTATCTTCAAGGAAAGGTTGTCTTCTTTGAAAACTACACTCGTTGTTTTGTAATCATCAGCATACAGTACTTGCAATCTTGATCAGCAACAAACTTTGATCTTTACAGCAACTTACATTCTTCTTCTCAGCTACTCAGCAACACAAGATACATCAAATCATATTTAGTTTCATACTATTCTCATCACTTCCAGGTGTGTAAACTCCTGTGAGAGGTGAATCATTGAAAATTAATGGATTTTGATGTCTCTTTACCAAAGCCATTAACTCTGGAGTAGCCAATGTTTAGGTTAAGTTGTTGGGTTTATAGATTTAATGAGACAAAACAAGAAGAATGAAAACAAGAGGGACTTAATGTGACAAAGGATGAAACTTCATATGCAAGAAAAAGATTACTACGGATCTTTTTATTATTTAGCAATATTCTTTGTAACCCTAATTCTGTATTATATAAACAGAATACAGGGAATTGGTCTTTATACAAGTCTTCCACAATGTAATTTACAGAAAGGTGTGTGTGTGTGTCTAGGGTGTGATTCATTGTAAACGCCTAGACTAGAGTTAGTTGTTCGATACCTTCAAGATCTGAGGTGTCTTAGATCCCTGTTACAGTTAGGTAACACGTTATATTCTGATCAAATATAATTGGAGGTGATGATGGTGAAAAACCTTGTTCATAACATTGATGTTCTTATTTATTATTCCGCTGCATGTTATTATCAATGTTATTGTGTTCCTAGATGATATGAGGTCTAAACAACCTCGAGCTACAACGGTCCAACAAGTGGTATCAGAGCTTGTGATCTAGAAGCTGTGATCAAGAAGAACTCAACCAATTCACTTACTTTCTTTTCAACACAACTATAGCAATGGGTGATGAAACTCATATGGTGACTGCCTCCAAGGTTCCTATGCTGAAGCAAGGTGAGTACCAGTTATGGAAGATGAGAATAAGGCAATACATCCGCATGATTGACTACAAAATGTGGGATGCTATTATAAATGGTACTCAAACCATAGTGAATGTTGATGGTGCCTCTGTGTCTATCAAAGGCAAGGAAGCTGAAGATCTCAAGAAGTTGGAGATAAAGGCTCATAGTATTCTTTTAATGGGAATACCTAATGAATTTCAGCTTGACTTTGAAGAAATTGATACTGCTAAGGGGCTTATGGATGCTGTAGAGACAAGATTTGGTGGTAATGAGGCCACTAAGAAGGTCAAGATTGTTTAAGGGACTTCTTATACAAATGGGAATACCTAATGAATTTCAGCTTGAGTTTGAAGAAATTGATACTGCTAAGGGGCTTATGGATGCTGTAGAGACAAGATTTGGTGGTAATGAGGCCACTAAGAAGGTCAAGATTGTCTCTACAGCATTGAAGATTGTATAAATCTTCATTTGTGGTGGCATGGCATGGTTTAAGGGGAAGATAAGTTTGTTTTCATTCGTGGGTGAGATTTAATTATTTCAACTTCTCTACTTCGTCTAGGGAAGTTCGTACAAGAACGTGTTTGTTTTGTCATCATCAAATAGGGGAAGATTGTTGGGTTTATAGATTTAATGAGACAAAACAAGAAGAATGAAAACAAGAGGGACTTAATGTGACAAAGGATGAAACTTCATATGCAAGAAAAAGATTACTACGGATCTTTTTATTATTTAGCAATATTCTTTGTAACCCTAATTCTTTCCAAATTCAAAATCATGAGCTCAAAACGCCAAAGTTATGATGCTTCACACAATGCACCAAATGAATCACCCAAGAAGTCCAGTGAGAATGAAGATGCAGAGACAAGCCCAGTGCCTAAAAAGCCCAACAACAAGAGCATGAATGATGATGAAGCATCAAGCTCAAATCCAAATCAAGCTATGTCCCCTGAATCCTCTGAGGACCCCAATCCTTGGATCCCTATGCAACCCCCTGAGAGAGAGTTAGTCTCACCCTTCTTGTACACTTCTTCAGATGAGGATGAGCCAGAAGATGAAGCCCCCTTAACTCCAACAGGCTCATCAGAGATAGCTTGGAAACCATCAACCTGGGTGTGTGACTCTGATGAGGATGACAAGGAAGAGATGTAGTAGTTGTAGGGTCAGGTCCTGCCATGTCTTGTTTAGTTCCATCTTTTGTGTAGCAGTAGTGTTGCTTGGTCCAGCAGCAGAGTGCTCATTAGCAGTAGAGTCAGGAAGACTGCTGCTAGAAGTAGTTTCCTTAACTGGTTCCACCATTTCATCACTTACAGGTGTAGAATCTTGGACAACATCATCTTGTGAACTGCTTTCCTCCTGTGTAGGAGAACCATTTGATCCAAGCTTCAACTTTTCAATCAACACAAACTCATTCTGTGAACCAGCTTCCTTAGCAGCAGAGTTAGTTGATTGATTTCCTG